>NJFT01000046.1:0-219769 GCA_002221725.1 Scedosporium boydii | reverse complement strand
CGAGGCTGCTTGGGAAGCTATTCCGGAAGACTTTCTTCTGAAATTAAGTCATTCCATGATTGAGCGGCTAACAAAAGTAATTGCTGCAAATGGGGAAATGGTATAGATACCTCTAATATAGCTCTATCTAATATTGGAATCCATGTATATATACTCCTTCTGAAAGTGGTTAGTATGTAATGAACTAACATTTAAACCCCCGGGACAGGTTTAGATCGGACGACCCAGTTTGCACACTATTATGCTTAATGCTTGCCCCTCACACGGCAACGCACAAAGTGCATGTGCATGTGGTTTATTTGCTCTTCGTTATTAATCCACGCACCATTGCCAAGACGACAACATTTGAGCATGGTACAAGGTGTCCGCGGAATTCCGCAATGACAGAGGTACTAATACTTCATACTACTCCAGGAAACACCTGGGTGTTACTCCCAACTGCGAAGTATGATTTGATCTTCAATCTGAACAAAATATTACTGGCGTTGGTGGTGATGGCACATCGTATTCCAGCATGATGGTCCATGCAAATCTCCTCCAGCTAAAAAGTACGACATAAACTCCAACATATATTTCACACCTTCCTACAGAGTGACAACAAGCACGAGATCTCAATCCTGAAAGGCACATGAAAGATACCTTGCCCCGTGGGTATGCTCGACCAGCTTAGTTTAGTCCCGTCGGTCTTATCGCGTACTCGCCAATGTCATGGTCCGTGTGAAAATCAGTTGTCCGCCTGATTGGCTCTCGGGATTGTTCCTTCTCCGAACGAAGTGCGAGATGAAGTGGGTGACAGGTGGAGGAAGTATTGTACATGTATCATGCACGTATCACGAATCTGTCCCTGGGTACTTCGTAGCGTGGTTTGCATGGAATTGAGATACACTTGGCGACAAGACCATGAGGTAAGAGACGGCGCCCAATGCTTGGCATCGGCGATATCTCACATCAGTGTGCAGATAAAAGTTATGGTACTGACAGATAGGGATTTAAGTTGTGCTTCGAGTGCTCCACTACCAAGAGGTACGCTCCATGACGAGCATTTCTGTTCGTTCCTGCTTCCCTGCCCTGCTGAACCACCCTGTGATGTGTACTTTTGAGCGTACAAGTACTTCGTGCTATTAGGAATTGATTTTACGGTTCCGCCTGGCACTGTCCTTGAGTGATCGGTTCCGCTCAGAATGGGGAAAGAACTTGGGTGAAATGATCAAATCCCGGAAGACTCGGGGTTTCCTATGTCTACAGAGTACTGCGATAGAGAGAGAAACAAACAGGAAAAGACGTCCCTGAAAAGAGGGAAAAGGGAAGGGAAGGGGAAGGGGAAGACATTGCAGCTGACTGGTTCAGGACCGCCTTCATACTAATTTCTTTTTCGAAATCTGCCAAGCTGCTGATGCTAGAACTGCAAGTACGAAGAACGAAGAATGCGAGGGTTGATTACCTTTGTACTGTCAAGAAGGAAGGCGGCAAGTACGAAGTACTACCATGAGTTCGACCATGGTATCATGGGGTATTATACACAGTCCTCACACTCCTCATATTAATCCTACCCTTTCTCCAAGTCATGTCACGTCACTCATGAATAAAAAAGACAAACCAATTCTGATTTGATCAAATCAATCGCACCTTGACCAGACACACCAGACATTCGGGGCCTTGTGGCTGGGGCTCATCCAGATTTGATCTACTGAACCCGTCCCACCATCAACAATCCTCTGGCAACCAGCAGCCTTTTTCTGCTGAAGCCAAGCCCAATTCGGACAACGCGGATGAAGTGAAGTTAAATACGAGCCACAAGAAACACACTGCTCATAAACGAGTCTGGGCAAACAGCCACCAACGCATCAAATTATCTTCCAACCTCCCTTTTCCTCCGTCCCTTTCCGACCTCTTTTCCCAATTTCAAGCTCACCAAAACAACCATCGCGGAGGTCGAGCGAAAACAAATCACAGGGGGAACGACGACTTCGCGAACGCCTGCTCGAACCACTCCCCTTGTGCACCTTCGCTGAACCTCGTCCTCCATCGGCTTACGGTTCACCAAAAAAAAAAAAAAGTTGCCTTGGACAAAACCAGCGAACCCGGATTAGACGAGATCGAAAACACCCAATCGAACGACGCCAAATTACAGCCTGAAAAGCGTGGATAAAACAGGACAAGAAGAAGCGAACAAAACGATCAACGCCATCAAGATAGATAAGAAGAAGAAAAAGGAGGAAGAAGAATTAAGAAGGCTTGGATTTGATCTCCGCCCAACGAACCTGATTTGCCCTCGATTTTCCTTTTAACCCGGTGCGGACCTTGGATCAATCGCTCGTTTCTCATCCGACCGCTCCGCTCTTTTTGTTTTTCTCACCGACCAGTTGTCTTGTTTCTTTTCTTTTCAAGATGAGTATGTTTGCACGTCTCCGAGACCGCGTCCCGTCCTGACGTTTGGTCTGTTGTGTCTGACTTGGTTGAACAGCGACGCCTGTAACACAAATCGCCCCCTATGACCAATGGCCTCAGTGTGCCTTTTACTGCGGGCCTGTTCACGACGCCGAAGGCGGGTGCGTCGACCCCGTCCTTCCGGGAGCCGACGAAGCGTCGGCAAATGCGTGCTTCTGCGGTAATGCCGCGTTGTTTGGCTTCAAGGCGGGACTCCACAACGTATGCGACAACATTTGCAAGGGAGCCGGCGAGGACCAGACGGCCGCTCTCGTCACGATACAAAATTGGTATGCCGACACTTGCAACCTCCCGGAAAAGTTTAGTGCCCAGAACCAGGGATCGACTTCTGCAGCGACTGGAAATACCGCCAACCCGAATACCGCCGACACGAATGCTGCCGACACGGGCACGAGCATTGGGACGTCCTCTGGTGCAATCCCCGTCCAGCCCGGGACTGGAGGCACATGGTTCGTGATATAGCCCATCCAACGCCGAGCCTGTTACCTTTCTTGAGTTTCTTTTCCTCTAACGTAGCTCTAGGGTGCAAAATCACCTCCGGTGGATCATCATGGCCGTCGTCATCGTCGTGGGCATCATTGTCATCTGGATCGGCGCCTGCCTCTGGCGCCGGCACTACCTCAAGAAGAAGGATCGCCAAAAAGGTCTAGGGAAGCTCCCTGCCCACGACTCCTGGGGCCCCGGCGCCGCTCCTCCCGACCACCACGGCGCTCCCGCTCCCGGGTTGTTCCTGCCCCCCGGCACCCACCGCACATCTAACCGCGGATCTACCCACGGCTCCCAAACAACAACCGAGAAGACCACCCCGCCCCCGCCCGCAGCGTCACGGAGCAGGTCGCCGAAACTAAGAAAGTGGGTGTCGAGGGACAAGGTATGACGCGCAAGACTCAGGTCCTGAGTCTTTCTTCGCATCATCTTCAACACACAGCTTCGTTCATGTTCGAACTCGGCGCGCGGCGGCAGCATACAAAACCCCTTTTCTCGACTTTGTAAAAAATCGAACTGGAAATTCGGATCGGAATAACGGACAGGGGAGCAAACCAGGAGGCGTTTTTTTTTTTACTATTTCCATGCTTGTGTGAAAGCTACGATTTCCTCCTTTTCTTTCTTTTTTTTCCTTCTCGCGTTGTTTTCTTTCGTTGTCATTGGATTCAGGGCATTTTCATCGGATGGAAACTTTAAATGGAATAGAGTGGCGCTTCATGGATTATGTTTTTCTATCTATTTGTTTATGCGGATTTTGTCTTTCCCATCTTTCCCTTCTCTTCGGATGTTTATATCTTTCTTGATCTTACGGCATCTCATCGTCATACCTCGACATTTCCCTTTTAATCTCATATTTTTCTATTTTTACCTTTCCTTCCATGCACCGGTTCTCCGATCCCCGTCTCATATCTCTCCTACATCTGTCGAAAAGTGGCCTAGCATATGGTTTTTTTCCTTTTTTAATTTCTTGGACATGTTCCCATCGTGGGATCTAGCTTTGGCGAGAGGCTCTGATGAAAAATACGATACCTTTTTTCACGCCACGTTCTGGAAAACAAAAATTGTGCACATAGACTCTCTCACGTAGGCACGTTCCGAGAGAGTCGAAAGATTCATGCCGACTGGATGGTTTCATGGCGTTTCTTTTTTTCCCTTGGCGTTACCAACTTTCTTCGTGTGGCGTCCACACTTCGCTTGCGATTTTTGTCGTCTTGGAAACAGTAGGGAAATTCGTCACGCCACCAATTCTGACTGCCTGCAACGGAACAACAACGAATAAGCATATCCTCTGCAACCTAAGTTTAGTTTCTTACAGGGGGTGGAAGAGCAACGACGTCATCGTGAAGCGAGGCTGGGGCGAAAGGAACTTGCGAGATGCAGTTTTGTGGCGGTAACTCCGAAGAAGCCTGTTTTCTTTTCTTCTTTTTCTTCTTTTTTATCACGCAGTACCTACCTAACCCATGGAATATTTGCCAAGTCACTTGGGGGCCCTGTTACATATTTGTACCGGGAGTAGACATTCTGGATGAGAGAGACGGATATCGTTGATCTATTCGTTCACAACCCAAGCCAAGTCGTATGCTGCCTAGTTTGATACTTGCCAGTCTTCAAGCTTCCTTTCCACCTCCAGATATGCCTCATCTACCCGCCCATCCTGTACATAACTCTAAAGAAATAAATCCAACATGCGTGGTAGGACTAAAGTAAACCGGGGAAGAAAAAAATGATACGTCAAAAAAGGAAAGAAAAAGAAAGAAGGAAAAAAGACGGAAAGAAAAATAACCAATTCAAGAAAAGATGGATTCTCCCCTCGCCAACTTCTCCTGCGCCTCCGCGGCATCCATAAAAAGATCAATAAGACACGAAGCAGACCACGCCTGCGTAGGACACTATTTCAGAAACATGTATTGTTAGCACATACCGCGAGGCCGGGGGAAAAAAAAGTGAACAGGATAAGAAGGACTCACCGAATCACGACACTCTTCCCCATTCTTCTGCGTCAGCTCCGCTAACCCCGCCCACGGATTCTCCCGAATCATCTTCTTACACCCATGCAACCTCCTGGTAACCTGCTGAAACGCCTCGGTCCTGCACTCCTCGTCCTCGTCCTGCCTCCTCTGGAGGTCGAACTTGAGCAGCGCCCGGAGGAAGTAGCCCGTGGGCCACAGCCACTCGGGGCCCTGGTGGTAGTTGCGGCCCTTGGACGTGGCGAAGTCGTCGCTGTCCTCGCTGTTGTTGTAGTACGGTCTGTAGTTGAGGTCCTTGGGGTCGAGCGTCGCCATGCCCGTCGGGCCGCGGAGCACGAGGTCGGCCACGCTAAGGGCGTGGAGGGCGCGGGAGGGGGTGAAGAGCTCAGGCGCAACGGTCATGGCGATGGGGAAGTTGGGCCGGAGCTGGTAGTCCTCGTAGGGTTTGCCCGAGAGGTAGAGGTCCTTGAAGATTCCGCGCCGGTTGATGATTTTACTGTCGACGTCGAACTCTTCGTCCTCCTTGGCTGTCTTGGGCACGAAGAAACACCGTTCGAAGTTGGCCTTGATCAGGTCCGCCCAGGCCTGGTAAGAGATCTCGGACCCGTCTGCCTTCTTCACACCCGAGTACTTGTATTTGCCCTCGGAATGAAGGCGGGCAACCCACGCCAACGTGCTGTAAAGTAAACCCGTGATTTCCACGGCCGCGCCATCTCGGGGTGTTCCCGGGACACCCTTGGACTTGGCTCTCTCGCTTTCGCCCATCTTATCCATCCAAGTGCCGCAATTATATTGGCTGCCGCCAAAGACGAACCCATTCTCCCAATCGACCTTGATGTCGATGTCAAATCCCTTGTCGCTCATTTGCATGTCTAACTGGGGGCCGGCATTGTGTTCGCGGAAGCTAATGCCTTCCGCGTGCCTCTGAAGCGCCTCTTGGATAATATCCTCAATCGTCGACTCTTTCGAGTAAGCTCGCTTATCATCATAAGGGAACCATGTATCATCATACGGCAGGAAGCGCCGCTTCACCTTGTCCTGCAACAGCTGCATCCCATCCGGCACAATTTTGGTATAGTCCTGAACGCATTGCAAGAAAAACCACACAGCGTCTCTCGCATTGTATCGAGGGTTCTTCCCGCTTCCCAATAAGTTCGGGATCATGCCGTGCTTGAGGACGCTGGCGAAAGCGTAAATGTGCTCGCGGGCCTCGTCGAATCGGCCGGTGCCGAGGTACAGCCCGCGGAGGGAAATAAAGACGTCTCGGCCCCAACATCGAGCCCAGTCTACCGCGAAGTGAGGTAGACCCGCCGCAAGAGAGGGGGTGAGTCTGTCCGGATAGAGAGAAGCCGACTTGGTCCAGCCAGTCTGCTGCACGCTCACAAGAGCTAAGCTACGCAAGAACCACTGGCCATCGTCGATGGTAGGGCCCATCAACGTGAATGCCCGATCCCGCGCGGCGTCATAGGCGGTTTTAACAATCAAACCAAAGTACCGAGGAATCAAGAAGCCGGGGATCGGCCTGATTGCTTCGAATCGCTCTTTGAGCCAGGTTGCAGGGCCAGCAAGGTTCTCGTGGCCCGGCTTCTTACTCATCTTTTCAAGTCTGCCGACAATATAGTCCATGGCCCAGTGCCCGTTTCGTAGGTTCTCGCAGAGTGGGTGTGCGAGGTTGTTATTGAGGATGACGTTCCGTAGTATGCCCCACCACCCCTGTAGGCCGGCGTAGACGAGCTTGCCATGGCGAGGAATCTCATAAACTCCGTCTGCTCCGTCGCTGACATCCAGCTCCTCAGCCTCGGACCGGTATAGCACAAAATTGAGATCGATGAGATCTAACTCGCAAAAGGCCTCCTTGGCACCGTTCGTCACAAACGAATCCAATCCGGCAGTATGCTCAGCAGCGGGAACCCACGTCTCGAAGAGTGCGATGCTTCCAGGCGGGAACTTATCACGGACTGTGATGATGGTGCTGTCTCCCTTGACCTCCATCTTAATGCCAGGTACATCAACCACGCGGCTTGGCAGTCCGCACAAGTATTTTTCGTCCTCATAAAACTTCTCGACGGCCTCCTCACTGCTATCAACCTCAAGCATCCAGCTGCCAAGGTGTCGGGCTCGCGTTCCGGGCAAATTCACAGGGCTAACGGCTCCGTTGCCGTTTCCGTAACCAGGGAAGGCAGTATGCGCGATGAGAAAGTATCCCTTGCGTGAGTCGGGCTGTACTCTGTGAACGGTAACGTACTGATCTTCGTGGTGGATGTGGGCCTCATGGTAGCCGTCCTTACCCATGACGGTATGAATTTGGTTAATAATTTTCTTGACTCGGCCAATGCCATCATGCTTCCCAAGCTTCACAGGCTTGTACAAGCGCTTCTCCCCGACAAGATCGATCCTACGAGGATAAATCTCGTCATAGCCCATCACGCTACCCGTGGCGCAAGCGCACATGCCCACGAGAGCAGCATTGGGCAAAGTGTCTCGTGCGTCTCTCTTCTGAGCTGGCACCTCGTTATCGTGAGTGCAGTCGTTGAAGAGCGCCGCGACAATGGTCTCTTTGACAACTCTGACGACTTCCCTTGAAGATCCGTCCGAATCCTCATCAGTAGCAGCCGTCTTCTCCCCATTAAGCCCGTTGGGAAGAGGTTTGTTCAGGGCCGTCACGGCATCATCCGGCTCGAAGCTACCTATCGGCCTCCCAGCGTAGCGGTGAACGAGTCGACTCAATTCGCCAGTTCCCCAACACTGCATCGCCTCACGAATCAGACAGTCGAGGCCCAATCTACGCACAAAGAGGTAATCCATTTCCTCGGAACCGGTAAACAGCTCGGCAACGACGTAGAGGTTAGGGCGGACCGACCTCGCTTGATCCAACATGTATTCGGCAATCGTGATTCCTGTTGAGTGACAATTGTCGATTCGGAAGCCGTGGAAATACTTGGCCAACGTTTTGGCATACGTAGCCATATGGTCCCACAGCCAAGGGTTGTCCTCGCGACGCTTGCCATATCGTAGTTTTACGCAATCTCCCCAAGAAAAGACTTCTCTCTTCAGGTACGCGCGAGAGGCGGAGCCGGCATTGTCCACCAGGGCGTTCGCGTCCCAAAGCCATCCGTTGTTGACCAAGGTAAGGTCGGCTTCCGTGAATCCTCTCGCCTTCGTCTTCTCGTCTTCGGGCAGACGCGTAAAATACGACTCGGAAATAGGGCTCTCGGCAGTAATGGGGCCAAGGCGAGGGCCGTATTGCTCTAGGCGATCCCACTTGATGCGGTTATAAAGGTGGTGCAGCATATCACTCACGTCCTTGTCGTATTCCCGGTAAAATTTCATATTCGCCTCGTCTAGGACAGGTAAGAGCCTGTCTCTAGCTACTACGAGCTCCGGTCCGTGTCCCCCGTTATGCTTGCCAAAGATGGCTGCGAGGAGGCCGGCACCATATTTCGGGTCTATGCTTCGGTGGAATCTCTCGCCAAGATGTTCGCTTCCCCGGAGACCGTACTTTAAAAGTAGCTCTGCTTGCTCTTTTAAGGGAAAGTGCTTCAAATTTTCGATATCGCCCTTTATGTCCTCGTCTGAAGGGAAGGAATATTCGCCATTTACCCAGGATTCCACGGCAGCTGTCGCATCTCGGTCGACGTCCATGGCGTAATATTCCCACATCTTGATAGATGCAATTCCTTCGTTTTTGATGGCACCCATGACCTTCATGAGATCGTCCTCGCTTTGGATATCGTTCGGCACGCCAATGTCCTTGAGAGTACCGCTTAGTTCCTTGATCTTGAGATCGACCTCGTTGGCAGAGATGAGCCAGGGGGCAGTCTTGAGGTTGTAGCCCGCCTCGGGGTGCTCTCGTAACCACTCTGTACATGGCGAAGTGTGGTTTAGTACAATGTCTGTGAGGGAGAGCATGGAATAATCCTTCTCCAGGCTCTCAATCATAGCCACGGCATCCTTCTCGCCGTTTGGGAAAGCGCCCTTGTCCCATCCGAGCTGGTCCTTTAGACTGTAGGGCGAATTAGACATGCCGCGAGTCTGGAGGGGCGGAAAGTGGACCATGTTGTATCCTCGTTCGCTAATAGAGCGCATGTGGGGTTCCCAGTCATGGGGATACTTCCCCATCGACTTGCTGAGTACGGTAAATACGGAAAGGGCTTCAAGAGGGATTCGTTGACCGTCCAAGGTCAGTTGCGGGGCGATGACGATGTAATACAGGTCTGATTTCTTGATCTCTCCATCAGGACAGGGTTCGTTGGACTCGACCGATTCGTGGATGGAGGGCAGTTCGGCATAGGTGATGTAGTAGGCATAGGCGCCGGCCTGATAGATAGGGATAGACAGCTCAATTGCCCGGCTGAAGTCGGGTTCCAATCTATGAATGGGGGAAGAAGGACTTGTTAGTCTCCAGCGTCTCTCTCATTTTTCCTCCCTCTCCCTCTCTCTCTCAAAGCACTACACCTATCTACTAGGAAGTGGCTGTCTTACTTGAACTCCCTATACTCTTCTCTCCTGAAGGGCTCATCTTTGGCGGGAATGTTGATCCACAAACTCCCATGTCGACAAATCGGCGAGGTACCTTCGATGGAGAAGCGGAGAACGAGGCCCTCTGATTTCTTGGGTTCTATGTAGACGTATTGCCGAGGGACGGCTGGTGATCCATCGTCGTTCAAGTTCAGGAGGTATACCTCGTTGGAGGTCACCGTCCTTGGGGCCATGGCGGCTGTGTTGATTGGATATGGCGTTATCGGCCTAGAACGGTGTGTTGGCATTGATTTCTCTTTTAACGGGAACTTCCACGGACGGCGGCCGATTTTAGAATATTCGGCGGAAACGCTCACTGGAAGAGAGGAAGAGAGCCGATGGGCGCGGGGAGTGGCGAGTCTGAAAATTACGAGGTCTGCGCCCGGAGCTTTGGAGATGGCGGGATGATTTGGCGTTGGCGGGGTAGAGATGGAGAGCTCCAGTTCGTTGAACAGCTCAAGACTGACCACAGCGCAGCGCACTGAGACTAGTAAGAGCAAAAAAGTAAAACACTGAAGAAAAACTAGCAAGATCACGAAGGGAAACGGAAACACCAAGAAGCGAATCTGTCCAAGTAAGGGGAGCTTCTAATACTTCGTATACACAATGTGTCGTCGAGCGTGGCTGATGAAGCCCAAAACCGGGTAGAGATGAACAGAACAATCTCAAATGCGATCCAACATTGATCTGCAAATCTGCAGGGCACCAGAGCGGTAGTGTAGGGCGGTAGGGCAGCAGGGCAGTAGGGCGCGACTCGTTTGGCTGCGACAACTTCAAGTTTCTGGGTGGATCGATCAGGATGCTGGCGATACGGAGTACGCGAGTACAACATTGATGGGTCGGTCCTTCAGGCTCGCGTCGGGAGTAATCTAATAAAGCAGTCGCCGCCGTTCCAATGTCACTTCTTGAGTGAGATGCCGGGAGTATGGAGTATTGATGACATCAAATGGACATCGCCAGGTGAGCGAGTACCATGACCATCCCAGACTAACAGAGGAGGCACCAAGTACGATTGATTGTATGTACTCCGTAGACGCGAAACGCTATTTACGGAGAGGTACTCTGGCAGGGTGGGGCGGAGGAATCGAGTGATGTGCGCCCATGATCGGTCAAGAACCAGGCGGGTCAGGCCAAGACTTCCCCTCCGAGAACCCGGCGAGTACCTTTGCTACATTGGGTAGGTCTGGCTTCGACTCCTGGTAATGTTAGCTTCGTGGCTTCCCTCAATCCCTGAACCCAATTCCCAGTATCAAGATTTCGCCTGCGCCTGCCCCAGCGTGGCGGTGGGATTATTTTGCGATGTAGTAAAGTTTAGGTCAATATTATAAATGCCCTGCATGAATTCGAATTAGATTACTTCATACTAAAGATCCAGATTACCTCTATCTGCTCCGTACGAGTTGCTGCCCATGCCAGGTACCTCCGTCGAGTTCCAAGTAAGCCCACGTTCCCCTACAGCGTCACATGGGAAAGAGAACGTCCATGATCACATGTAGATGGGGTGCAGGGTTGGCACATGTACGTCATCGAAGCCACGAGAGTTGCCCCAAGCTTCCTTCCAATTCCGGACTGCAACTTTTAAACTTGTCAAATAATTGACAATTTCGGAACAACACCATGAAACAAACTGTCGCGGTGGCGCCTTCTCCCGCCAAATATCACGTCTCTGACATCTCTTGCTCAATACAGCTGAGCTGTGCTCAACGATGAAGCCATTCAATGATTCCGCAATCTGTGCCTCGACTTCAATGTCCAATCTGACAAGTAATTATACTAAAATCGGCAGATGGCTTTGCAATTATGAAGGAAAGCGAACCCGGCTTTGCCCCCATCCGTATTGTTGAAACTTTCCACGAAGTAATTAATCGGTTCTCACGCTTGATACTAGATCGACAAGAGCACATGCGAGTTTAATATCTAGAGCTGCTGTTGACCCTTCCGAGTTTGCCAACCGTGCCGATCTTGCCAATCATCACAATCATCACAATCATCTTCACATGGCCCTCCACTCATCGTCGTTCTTTCTTCCAGCTCTATATTACTGATTCATAGCTTGAGAATGACTGCCTATTCACTAGAAGTCAATTATCGGATACTGATCTGGGTCTCCTTGGAATTCTATGTAAGGGCCACTGACTTCTTCTCTTCTCTTGAGCACGGCACTAATATTGCACTTTTCTGCAAGCGTGGACCCGAACTATATATAAGCTTCTATCTCTACTTTTTCCAAGAGCCACCCAAGATGTCTTCTGACTTTGGACACGCGAGGTTGAGGGCTGCTGCGACTCCCGCGTTGCCCGAAAGCGGTTTTCACGAATATACCCTCCCTGGCCCAGCCCTGGAGTTCGACGAATTCTCATTTTAGGGTCCAGATGGTTGTTTGCCCGCTGTTCGCACGTCCAGGGGAAACGCCAGAGCTCTACAGAAATATCCGACTGAGAAGTACTACAACGTCACGAGCTTTTGGTACGCATTTCCTTGGTATGTTCTTGGATGCGACGAAGGGCTCCAGCGCCAGGCTGAACAGCCCGTTACCGTTTGTGGTGCTATCGCGACTTGGCGATCGGTAGATGAGGTCGACAACTTCTGGCCACTCGTCGGCCTTCCTCAAGGTGCCGATCATCTCAGGAACACCAACCCCGTAACTGTGGACGCAATTGACCCAGTCGAGCCCCCCCTCCGAGGACGTGGTCCTCTACTCGGGTGGCGACATCTTTCCGGACTGCGAAGCCATCCCAATCGTGTGGGACACCCTCGTCATTGCACTACCTAAGACGAGCGAGGAGGATTTCAAAATCCGCCTGGGTGCGCTTCCGAGTGACCTTGGGGGTGTTCCGAAAACCCTGGCGTACCATAACGGCCCGCTCCCAACAGCGAAAGACTGGTCATTTGGTTACGCCTAAACCAAAGGTTCTACACGAGATGCTTTCCCAAATCTACCCCCGATGTACCATGGAGGGGACCCCTCAGAGCGTTTTCCGATCGATCGATCGATGGCAGACGGACAAACGGCATCCTAGGTGACCTAAGGAGCAAAAGGGGAACCATCAAACCCAAGTAGTCAAACCTTACCTCAGCGTATAAAAAGGTATGCTTATGGTCGGTGATACCGACTACGTCCAAACTTACGGGAAATTATATACTGGAATAGTGATGAGTTACATCGATGCGGGCGAAACTTACTCGTCGGTGACCACTCGCGTGTCGGTCGAGAAAGGTGAAGAGCGGCGGCTGGCTTGCTCATTCCGCAAGTGGGAAGGTCACAGCGAGAAATACGACGAGTTGTTCGACCAAGACAACCCTCCAAACACGGGAAGATTCTACTGCTAGTCTCGTGTGGGAGTAGCCGAGCGACACAACAGACAGTAGTCTCGTTCAGCGCAGCGACGGTGTCGTCTTCGAGAACCGATTCATGGAGATGGATTTCTCGCCCAAGACTTTTGTCCGCAACGAAGATCAACGCGTATGGGAAGGAGGACCGACGTCGATTTCGTAAACCATCCGCCAGTAGGTCCTGTCAAGATTAGAGGCCCGGAGCCTTACGACGCCTAGGAGGACGACGGTAAGGACGGGGACGGGGCCAAGGATGCATCGACGAAACCTATATAATCGACTCCGCTGTGGCTGGAAAGCAATCGTTGGTTGGGGTTGGAAAGCGGTTTAAGACCCAGCGAAATGCGGAGAGCGAAGAACGCTTGTGTACCCTGACAGGGAAACATCGGATATACCACCCCTCATCGGGGGCGTACGCAATGGGCCTTCCACTCTGGGCCAAGGAGGCACGAATCCGGGACAGCGCCTGCAGTGCTGTTCTCTTGAAAGTATGCCACTACAGGGAGGATAAAACGATAAGAGTGCCAAGGTGAAGTCAACGCATGGGAAATCATGCGGGATGGTGCACTTTGCGGATCAATCGCCGAAGTCGAGGCCGTGGGATTGCCTTGTATAGAGCGATCTTTGCTATACTGAGTTTTTTAACCCTCTCATCGAGGCGGGCTGGAAAATTGCTTAGGATGACGAGTTTAAAGACGACACTCGGCGAGAGAAGCGCAAGCTAGCTCCATACGGCACATCCACCATGGAATCGACTAGGAATTACGCCTACCTGGCCCACACACACATGGCGGGGACGGCTTAGGCTCTGGCACAGTTAAGAAACCCGATGCCTCTGGCCTCTAGCCTCTCGAGCTAAGCCGGGCATGCTTCCAGGAAGATGATGTTAAAAACTTGTTCTCTCCATACAGCCCATGGTGTCTCTTTGGAGTGTAAGTCTTGCCAGCACGCGCCGCCGCTTCTCGACTTGGCTCGGAAAGGTAGACATATTAACACCGCCGCTTGTAGTTCTTTATGTTAACGGGTAGGTAGGGTTACGAGGTATGCTTCGGTAATCATTGATGTTGAAGTACAGTTACCGGTTCCACGATATATAAAACGCCATACCGAGATGTTCGCATCGGAGGATGTAGAAACGGAGCAACTCACAGTCCTATAGGAGATTCGAATTGTTCAAGCCGCGAAGATTGGGCGACAAGCATCGTCACCATTTCTATCAGCGATCAACCTTGCTTGATACACCGTTGGAAGCATTTCTCTAGACTAAAGTCGATTAGGCCTTTCATAGATTCGAGCCTCATTCTCGAGACGTAATAAAAGCATTTCCATGACCTGCTCGCACAGCTTTCTTACTGCCACGTGGTCCAGATCAAGCCAAGTTCATCGGCGATTGATATTTGTGTTGAATCCAAGTCGCAAAAGTGCGGCAAAGCAACTCGTACCCAACACCAACGCCCAAGGTTCCAGCCAACCTTTTCCAAGTCTCACGTCGTACTTCCTCCCTCGCTAGATACAGCGTACACTCAATATATTTGAGACAGGAGCACACCAAATCGAGAAAGCACTCTCTTAACTCTCAAGCAACTCCCCCTTGATTCACTCCCAGGCCAGTAGCTGCTTAAAAGTGCTCTTGGGAGCGCGACGACATGGGAGCCAATCCATAGCCACGAAGCTGGGCACGGGTGGCGGGTCTCGGTCTCCAGCATGCCCTGCCCAGCAGTCGCCAGGGCTGGGCCACGTTTTATAACTTGCAGGTATTCGTGAAAGTCCCATCTCGATTCATCCTGAAGCAGTATAAGCAAGCATCACGATCATCAGTGTGTTGTTTCTCAGAGAAACGCAAGTCATTTTCGTCCGTAAATTTCAAATGGAGTTCGTACTTCGTCCTCGTACCCTCAAATGCGACAACAATGCTAAACCGAAATGAACACGCCAAAACAAACAAAACAAAAAGCAACCTGGTCCCACCGGCCTCGTTTGGTCGTTCCGCGGTCCTTCCCTCGTTCCCTAGCCCTCTCATATCTATGGTAATACTCCTTCTAATCGTATCGTACCTTTGGCAAGAGACTCTAGTCCACTCTCCACTCTTCCAGCCCATGGTATCATCTCGTATAACTGCTGCGGTTCCCTCGGTCTCTTATCATACCGACATTACTCCTCAGGATTAGGTCGTATGAACAATAATGCGTGAAAAAGCCCGGCGGCAAGATCTGGTATGTGCGGATGAAAAAAAAAAAATAAAAGAAAAAGAAGCATAAAATTTGACGTAATCCACATAAATCAATACCTCGTCACTTAAGGGGAGACGAGGTTGGGGATATCATCAACGGTAAAGCGGCCCTCGAGAATTCCTATTAGGCGAACTTCCGTTAGCGTTTCGCAACCAGACAATGCTGTGTGAATCAATAGACGTGTACATACCATTAACAGTCGTGAAGAGGGGATACTCCTTCTCCAAGCCCTTAGCCTTGAGGAAGCTATTCACCTCATGGGCGGTACTCGTTCCCTGAAGAAGCTGGCCGTTGAGTTCCGTCCGCTCAATCTCTTGAACGGGAACACCCCTCTCGACGGCAAGCTTGGCGCATCGGTAATTACGTCCGCTGCTGCAGCTGGTAACGAGATCGGCCACACCGGCACTTTCTTCGGTAAACGTCTCCGCGACAAGAGTGGCACCGAAGAACTGCTTGCCAAACTTGATCATCTCGAGAAGACCGATGCGGATAATCTCGGACTTGGCGTTGTCTCCCCAACCGCGACCGACAACGAAGCCGGCGGCGAGAGCGACGATGTTCTTCAGCGCACCGCCGAGGGAGACACCAGCAACGTCTGATACCATGCGCACGTGGAAGTAGGGTCGGTGGAAGAGGTGCTTAAAGGTCTCGTGGTCGAGAGGAGGATACTCGGGAGGCACAGGTGTCAGCGTCACCTTGGACTTGCGGCCCCTGGCGTCCCTGTGCTCCCAGACGACGCCGTTGAGAGTCCCATTTTCGTGGATACCGTTCGACGCCGGCGAACCCGATCTCGGGGTGGGGGCCTTGGACGGGGCCCGGGACTGGTCCATGGGAGGGGGATCGTAGGCAATGGTGGTTCCGCACCACTTCTCGGCGGCAATCTCGCTGGCAATGTTCGCACCACTAAGCGCACCGCAGTAGATACCCAGACCCTCTCCAATCCACTCGGAGAACAGCGCAATGCCATCATCCGACACGTTCACACCCTTGATACAGCTGATGCCACGGGCGAAGGGTAGGATCTTGCCTCGGAGAGTATTGCAGGCATTGCCAATGAACTGATGGGGAAGGTTGAAGACGAGAATGCTGGATCCGGCGGCGGCGTCGGCGAGGGAAGGGTTCGCGACGAGGTTGTTGGGGAGGCGGATGTTGGGGAGGTACTTTACGTTCTCGTGGTACTTGTTGATGAGCGCGGAGAGCTTCTGGGGCTTGTCGCCAATGGCCGGGTCGTAGTGAGGAGAGTCCTTGCCAATAACCACCTCTTCTTCGTGTACCCACATCTGGACCTCGAGCTCGAAGAGGTCGGGATGCGCCTTTGTGTTCTCGGCGACAATCTTGGAAATGGTAGAACCCCTAGAAAATGGTTGAAAAAGTGGTTAGAATTCCTGTGAATCCCCTCATCTAAGTTGCCGTCACAGCTTATAGTGATGTAGCACGGTCACAAGACACACAAGATATGACAAGCGAAAGGGAGGGTGAGAGCAGGAGCTTACCAGTTACCAGACCCCACCACAGTCACCTTATGCCTCTTCTCATACTGCGTCGCTGTGGCAGGTGCCAAAAGGTCAGAATTGCCAGCCATTGTGAAAGGTCTGCTAGTGGTGAAATGACGAAAAGAAGAGATTGAGGACTGAAAGGTTCTGGGAAGGGCGAAACGAGGGCGGATGAGCATGGGGAGACAAGGAAGAAAAGGAGAAGAAAGAAGCACAAGGGAAACAGTGGAGAAAAGTAGTGGCAGGAACGAGACCAAGATATACTAAATTCAGCCAGGCCCTTGAGAATTTACTTGCTAGCACAAGTGGTGTGCGGTGTGTGTTTAGTGTTTTGTGTGTGTGATGGGCATCAATGGTCAATGGCGAGTGATAAACATTAGTACAGTTACTTCGGTGTGTCATTAGGTTTGTCTTGTTGGTCTTTCCCCCTTCGAAAGTTCCCAAAGTTCCAGACCTGGAGTCCTCGTGGTGACATGACATGGGATGCATTTTTTTTTTCTCTTTCTCACAGGTGAAAAAGGAAAGAAGAATCTACGACCATTGACACCCTCGGCTGGCTTCGGACCTAGAACTAGTCCAAAACGGGAAATGGAATCCGCCGACCGCTGCCACCCGAAGCTGGACGGGAAAGTGGACTTGGGAGTGGTGGGAGGCCCTTACCGAGTGTCCGGAGGACTGATTAGGGACCGGATTTGGCCTTACAGGATATTCCGAACCCTCCTTTTTAGTAAAGAGCCCTGAATGATTGATTTCGGCCGAGGAACAAAAGCTCCGCGCGACGTGGACTCTGGGATTGACCGCTCTATTGAACCTTGAACCTTCGACTTTTGACGATGATCTAAGCTAGGTAGGAAAAGCAGCGGTGTGTATTTAGAGGCTACTCTGTGCCAGATATGCCAGATCCCCGCCATGCCAGCGTTGAGGAGCGATGACGCACAACGCTCAATGGCTGGCGAATGATGGCGGGGCTCAACAACAATTGAACACTGTACTGTTCCTAGTCCCTAGTCAACTGCGTTCAACGTTGCCAGAGTGTAAAACTAGCTCTTTCCCCAGACCAGTGAGCGCTCAGCAGTTCCTTCCGGAGATTTCAACGCCAACATCAAATCGATTGATCAATCGCAAAGTTTCCGTTCATGTGACACGCGGCAGGGGTCTAAGTTCGATTCAGTCCCTCGTCGAATTCAGCAGAATTCGGCCCTCCTTCAGCTTGCCCTGGCTGGTCCGCTCCAAGTCACATTGATCAAATTGATCAATTGCTCAATTGCTCAATCGAGACACACCACACTGCTTACTTCGTACCCTCCCGCCAGCTCCCAAACCCGATCATCCTTCGCCGCCTCGGCCGGTCACGCCGACCTCCGAGGCTGTCTCCCACCAAAAGGAGCCCAAACACTGGCCAGGCCGCCAATCGGTCTCCCCCGCAAACCCCCCCTTCCACGCCGAGGATTATTCGGGCACACCAACCATCCAGTCCTATTGAAAGACCAAGGCCGTCCGTCGCACCGAACCACAACGCGCCCGTGGCTTTGCTGCTATTTTGGGATGGTAACCCCGGCCGCGCCTGGGGTAAAGTCATGTTCGGGGAATTTTTTTTTTTTTTTTTTAACTTTTGCTACCATCGAGGTTCGCGAGGTCTTGTTCGCTTTTCACATGCAAATTGATGTGAATATTATGGGCCGATCATCAGCGTTCGTGATGCCTTGTCTGGCTAATCTTGCAGGATTGCAGTGTCAAACATGGAATGTCCCTTCGTAAACTAACAGTTGAGCGGAGTAATTATTGCTTCCGTCTCCAAACAAATTGAAACAGTGGCTCGGCTTGCGAACTCGCTATCAATGATCAAAAACTCATACAACTAACAATCCCGAATCCCAAATCATCATCTCGCTTCGCACAAAACCCAACGCAACCTTCCAAAAACCACCCTTCAGCTCCGTCCCCGTCCCTCATCCCCAGCACACAACCGAATCCTCCCCTCCCTCCTCCCAAACACCCACCAAGCCCTCTCCTCCTCGTCCCTCTCCATCGTCCTCTCGCCGTCCCCAAACACCCGCTTAAACACCAAATCATAGCTCCACCACACGCAATTAAACATCCCCGTCATCACCCCGGCATACCACGCCGGAACCCTCCCGCTCTCCTTATCCGCCAACATCGAGCCGAGGCTGAATATGACGATGATGGCGGGTCCCCACATGATCGCCATCGCGAGCCTCGCCATTTTCTGACTCGTCCGGGTGACCGTGTATGAGTGCAGCGCCGCGAGGTAGGCCTGGTACTCATCGGGCAGTTCGTGTTCGGCTGCTCCTATGCGGATGAGGTTGAGGTAGCGGAGGCTCGGCTCGGCGTATTCGGGGTCGGGTCTTTGTTGATTACTCGTTAACCACCACCACCATCCCTTCCTCTTCTTTTTATCGTCGTCTCCATCATCGTCTCCATCCGACAACATCTTGGTCTCCTCAGGCTTCGTGGGAAATTCAGGCAAGATGGGCATGCACAGTGTGCGCGCAAGGAACGGCTTGGGTATCACACCGCCGGGATTCTCGGGAACCTGCATCCTCGGCGGGATGGCGAGGCACGGTACCACGATCTCATGGTAACTTGACCCTCCGCCCTCCGTCGCCAGGATCCTAGCGTAGTCCTCCTTCGTAACTTCGTAAACCACACCGACAAGCCCTTTATCCCATGTAGGCGGGCCGTCCGGATCCCCGATAGGAGGCGGCACTACGGGCGCTGGGTTTCGCGGGTCGGGGAGGAGAGGCTCCTTGGGGATCTTGCGCGGCGCAGTGTTCGCGAAGCATGGCTCGAGGTATGGCAGTCCGGGGATGCTGAATGTTAGTCGAAGCGATGGCGCTGTGACGTTGATTGAGCTCAGAGGCCGGATTTTCCTCTTGCCGAGGAACGTCTCGGCGCAGAGGTTTGAGCCGAACGCGAGGTAAAGTACTGTGTCTGGTTCGGGGGTCGCCGAATCGTCGACTGGGCTTTGTTCGAGTCGCGATAGCGCTGTGCGGGGAATCTTCGAAGGCGAGGAAATGTCGGAAATGCTAGAATTTGGCAGGGAGACGGCATCCGCCTCAGCTTTGTCTTTAACGGCCATTTTTCCAGTTCCTGGATGGCGGATGCGATGAAGCCGATGAAGATCTCGATGCGATCTTGAAGATGTTCAGTAATACAATAATAGTTCGATTGATTAGAAAATAGGTGCATAAGGTTCCGTCCCTGGTCTATAAATATAGTTTTAGGCTCCCCTTGCAGGGGTTCAGGGGACACGCAACCTGGGACCACACTTCGTTTAGCTCGGATTTTTCCCTTCACAACATGATGTTCTCTGCTCTCCCACAAGTTCCATTTCTCTTCATGCCTTTTCCACATCCACTCAAGGATGGAATTCCGCCCAAATGATTATAAATCAAATAATAATACCCCGGAGACACCACGTCAACCGCCTCACTGCCTGCAAACCCGCATTTCCGTTCCACTCTGTCATCAATCTGCCAGGCCTACATCCCTGTTCCCTTCCAAGTCCCGGAGCTTATTCTGCAGCTCATGGTGTACCGCTTTGCTAAACTCAAGCATCTTGGCAAGCTTCACGGTCCTATCACCGCCATCGGGGATAAGGTGTGCTTCAAATTTGTCTCTGAATCGATCGCAGTAGTCCGAGGCCTCCGAGTATGCCTTAACAAAGGCGTGGCGTCTGTCACCTACCATCTTGGCTCGTTCCATCACCTCCTTCTTGTGGAGGACCAAAACTTTATCAATAAAACCCTCCGCATTAGACTGATACTCTTTAACCAGGTCGCTAAGGACATCTTCCTTGACCTTGATAAATTCAAGTGTTCGCTAGATATGCATGTTAGCTGCCCATTCAACTTCCAACGGCATCTCAGAACGTGGTCTGAAGGGTAGCACCAGCATACCTGAGTAATGGTGTGAAGAATGTCATCAAGGCTATGTCGTATATTGGCAGCTAGCTTTGGGACCTGACCATCCTCCATTTCCGATGCACGAGATTCACCAGTCTCGCTCGATTCGTCAGCGTTACACTGATGCTTGTCGGCTTTTGGTTTCGGTGACGTGGTGAGAATGTGTTGACGCAACATTGCCTCTGCCTTGAGAGCCGAAGTAGGTTCATGTTTCTGCTGGCTGTGAAGGACAACGGCGTCTTGCGACTTGCTAAACGCACCTGTCCGGATGGATTCGTTCACTAGGATGTTTTGATGATCAAGTCGAGAGTGAATTTCGCTTCGGCCCCATTGGGGCCCAACGGCGGTCTCTTTACGTGATCCGTCGCCTTCCTTATTCTTCTTCATTGCATCTGCTTTAACCGTGGCATCCTTGCGCTGAGCCTCGAAGACAGGCTTCAGGTTTACTGGCGGCTGAGCAACTGTCGATTCGTATGGAGGGGACGGCTCGGAATTGTCTGGAATGTCTACCATGTCAACCTCATCGGACAACTCGTCAGCTTCTATCGTCTTCTTGGGGGTGTCTTCTTTCGTGAGGTCAATAAGTAATGGACTTCTAGTCTCACTGACCCGAGTCCGACCCCCCGCCTGTCGTGTTTCCTTTGTGATCGATGCTGATTCGCAGCGAGCTTCATGAAGTTGCGACGTCAACTCGCCTTCGATATCCGGAGCAGAATTGCGCTTGACGCTGGCCACATTCGTCCGCTTCGAAACTCGATTGTCCTTGTCCGCCGCAGGCCGCTTCGACGATCGTTTCGTTCCCTCTCTTACGTTACGCGGGCGGTCGTCCGTCGAAGGCCGTGACTTGGACACTTGAGTTTTGGAAACCTGAACCTTCGTCCGAGATGATGAAGACGAAGGTTGAATAGGACCGTTTGGCCCAAATCGGATTATGGGTGAGACTTTCTTTGGGGCCTTTTTCGACGATGTGCTCTTCTCACCTGTGGGTCGAGTGGCGGTTGGTTCGCCCTTGGAAACGGCACCAGCGACTGTGGCGGGCGGTGGCGCTTGAACGACTTCCGGGGGAGATGTCGTTGTTTCGGCAGTCGACTCACCCTTTGCTTCAGATGCGCTGCTCCCAATCGAAGTTGGCGAGTCTGTCGATGATGGAGAGGCGTTCTTCACGGCGTCACGGCTTGACTTGCCGCCAATCAAGGGATCCGCCCAATCGAGGCCGCTCGCGTCGCTGAGGCCGGATAACATTCTCGACAACAAGTCACGTCTTACCGTGGGTTTTCCGTCCGGAGCGTTTGGGGCGCGTCTAGCGGCTTTTCCAGGCACCGGTGTAGGTTTACGAGTCGCTGTCCGTTTCCGGGAGGTATTTATCTCCGGCTCTCCTTGCCCAACCGAATTATTGGGTGCCTTGGTAGCCGCGGTGCATCCCTTCTGGCTTATGCGAGACGATTTGGTTGGCGGAGGAGAATCTCGAACGTCGTCAGATTTCATGGGCTCTGCGTGTTTTTCTGGCGATTGGACTGTCACCGGTGGACCCGCAGGTGGACTGCCACCCCCCTCAAGTCTAGGCTCTTCCGTGGTGGAGATGGCCTGCGTGACTCGTTCCAGTTGGCTATCTTCCGCTTTGAATGCTTCATTGATCGAATTGAGCATGCTGACAAAGTGACTGGAGGCACTGTCGCCCTGGCTGGCACCATTTTGTTGTGTTGATGGGGATTCGGTTGGGACGGTGCCCATTCGGCTAGGCCCTGGTGTCTTGAATGGCGTTTTGCTATGCAGCCCAGTGCTCGGAGACGAAAGCGATGCCATGGACGCGGCGGCGCCATCGTATCCGTCAATGAAAGCGTCAAAGTCTAGATCCATCATGTCACTGAAGGGATCATCTGCGTCGGCTGCGGAACCTAGGTCCTTCTAACCAAAGGGAGGACGAAGTTAGGAGAACACTCATGACCAACCGAGGGAAGCCAAGGTGTCTTCAATCTCTTCGACTTACATTCAAAGTCGGATTGGTGGAGTCGTCGGCATTCACGGGGGCCAATTTGTTACCGCTCCGCGCAGTAACATCCTTCGACGTTCCCGACGAAGGACCCTTCTTGCTTGGCATCTTTGGAGACGGGTGAGGTCACTTTGGCGCTTTTTAACAGAAATCGTACAATCCCGCCCGCTTCTCTTGGAGAGCAGGACATAAAACGCAGAATCTACTCGAGACAGGAGTGACAGTTGATAGAGCCAGAATCAAGACTTGAGCAGGCGAGTGATGATGGATGATGCTGTCTATTCTCATTCATAAGATAGATTCACTCTGGGAAATATAAAGACGCACTGACGAGGAGTAAAGGAAGGCACGAGTCTCGGGCAATCGAGGAAGGTACAACCATTCTGTCCATGACATCTAACAAGTCCATGAGGAAGGAAGGGAGGCATGGTGCAAGAGGAGAGCGTCGCAAGTTGTACAGACATTTTTTATCTTTGCGGGACGGAAATCTATGTGTAAAATAATCGGTTTCTCTTGATATATTAAAACAATAGAATCACCAGAATTTGCGTTGAGTTCAGTAATACCAACCTGGTGAAGCGTGTGCACTCGGTCTCGAAGATCGGATTTGGGTGGAGCTGAGACTAGTATGCATCTAAGCAGCATAATACATTAGTGCAGCGTAGCTCACGAGTTCGACATTTTCAGCCTGACCTCGCAATTCCTGACATCACAACTTTCCAAGCTCCGAAAAAGAGACGAGCCACCACCCGCCCACCCAATCCGAAACCACACCCCCCCAATTGAACAAACTCACGAAGAAAAAAGACCATGAGCCTCCTCAACCCGACGACCGCCTCGGCCGTCTTCCGCATCACCGCCCGCCCCGCGGTGATCCGCCAGACCCTAAGCCGCAACCTCCCGCTCTGCCAATCCTCCCCCATCAGCACCCTCCGCCCCTTCGTCGCCGCCGTCCCCTCCAAGCCCGCCCTCGCCGCCGCCGTCAAATGCTCCTCCCCCGCCCTCCTCCTCCAACAGACCCGCCTCGCCTCCACGGCCGCCGCCTCGCAGGCGCCGTCTACCCAACAACTCGACTGGAACACCTTTTTCCAGCTGCGCAAGACGCGCCGTCGAATTCAGGTGCTGTTCAGCATTGCCGGGGCCGCGACGTGCGGTACGGCTGGGTCGTGGGTGCTTGCTGCCGGCCTCGCTGAGCCTTTGTTGGGCTTGATTCCGCTGGACCCGTTTATTACGATGGGGTTGATGGCCTTTTCGTCGGCGACGCTGGGTTGGCTTTTGGGGCCGAGTTTGGGCTCGGGGGTATTTAATTTGTGGCACAGGAGCATTAGGCCTCAGATGGCCTCGGTACGTTCTATGATTCTCTTATGTCCGGGGAGAGGTATTTCAAAGCTGCTGGGTTGTTGCTCTAACACGTGTTTCTCGGTGCAGAAGGAGAAGGAGTTCTTTGCGCGAATCAAGAAGCACCGAGTCGACCCCTCGACCTCTTCGGTTGGAAACCCAGGTATGTTAAACGATTTGGAAACCCCAAGGAGACGTGGACGGACGGATTCTGACATGTTTTTTTTGTTAGTGCCCGATTTCTACGGTGAAAAGATTTCAAGCGTCTCCGGATACCGACAGTGGCTCAAGGACCAGAGAGCTTACAACAGGAAGCGAACCCGATTCGTATAGGCCTCAGAACAGACAAACACCACAAACGGGGAGGATGTGAGGAAGATGGGAAGAGCTGCTCTACGCATCTCTAATTTATTTTGTGTTATTGGTGGACACGGAAACGCCTTTGCTTAAACCAGCTGGCTCACTTTGTGTAAGACTACAATGATGGTATATCTCATATCCCACAGGGAGGAGGAAAGCAGATTATGTACAATTGCCGCAAAACTTCCCCCCTTTTAGTTAGAAAAAACTCCAAAAGTTTCCTTGTTCTTGTCTCGTCCGCACGCGAGGGCCCCTGGATTTATGTAAATGGCATCGTCGGGTCGATATCCGCCTTCCACGCTCTCATGCCCCCCTTGATATCTCCAATGAACCTCTCCCCAGCGCGATCGAGCCCCATTTCCTTTAGCTTGCGCGTCACGATCTGCGAGTCCTCACCCTGCCTGCACACTACAAATATGGGCGCCGAGGGAGGCAGCTCCGCCGGTAACCACTCCGGTCGTGCATCGGCATCGAGCTTGCCGCCGAACTTCCTGTAGGGTACGTTGACGGCGCCTTCTAGGCTCGCTACTTGGAAATGCTCCGACTCTCTCACGTCTAGAAGGAAATGGCCGCCGGGGGCGCCGTCCCCGAGGTCTCTGATCCGCTCGAGGTACTCCTTCGGAGAAACGCGCTCCTCGGGCCGTAGGTGGTCCACTGCCGGCCGGATGCCACAAAAGTGCATGTAATCCACGCTCCCCTCCCGTAGTGACTCTGGTGTGAGGGTAGAGTCGGCACCGCAGGCGAAACATGTCTTTCTCCTCCCCGCCATCCGCACAGAGCGGAAAGGCGTCGCGACGTGGCCCGAGAAGAGGAGCATGTGATGCTGCGCAGGCTGCTTTCCATTCACTTCCACAACTTCTATACTCGCCGCAGATTCATGCTTTCCGCTAGCGATGATCTTGATAGCTTCAAGAGCCTGCAAAATCCCCATCACACCCACAACCGGACCCAGAATCCCTCCCTCGCCACAACTAATCACAGCCTCCGGAGGTGACGGCCTCGGGAAAACACACCTGTAGCACGGCCCGCCGTCACGGTCTCCCTGGGGCCGCGCGGGGCAGTTCATGACCATTAATTGGCCGTTCGTCTGGAGGGCGGAGGCGAAGACGAGGGGTTTGCCGTGGAGGACGCAGGCGTCCGAGATGAGATAGCGGGAGGTGGGGTGGTCGGTGCAGTCGAGGACGAGGTCGTATTGGGAGATGATGGAGCCTGCTATTTGGGGGGTTAGGTGTTCGCGGTGGGGGCGGTATCTGAGGGTTGGATTTAAGCTGAGATCGTGGGGGTTAGTATATGAGCGAGAGTTGCTCGCAAATAGGAGAGACAAAGTTGGTTTAGTCTTACCTTTTGAGATGGCATATTGCGCTGTCTACTTTGAACATGCCTACTCTCTCCGTCGAGTGGGCAATCTGGCGGT
Source organism: Scedosporium boydii (assembly GCA_002221725.1). Taxonomy (NCBI): domain Eukaryota; kingdom Fungi; phylum Ascomycota; class Sordariomycetes; order Microascales; family Microascaceae; genus Scedosporium; species Scedosporium boydii. The sequence goes on along the minus strand of NJFT01000046.1, from coordinate 194,265 downwards.
GAAGATTCGATACCTCGACAACATCTCCATCGGCAAGGCCAATAGTACCTACACCCGCACCGGCTAGGTAGGTTGCCGCGGGGCATCCGAGACCACCGGCGCCGACGATGAGGACCGAAGCGTTCTTCAGACGGAGTTGGCCTGTCATCGGTAGTGTTAGAATCGAAATCTCTCTTGAAGTGTAGTTACACGGAATCGTATACCTGGGACCCCAACTTGGGGTATGATGAGCTGGCGCGAGTAGCGCTCATACTCTCCTGTGGTCAGAGGCCATTTCCAAGGTATGTCGCCTGCACCGTGGCAATTCAGGGTAACAGAGGTATCTTCTGCGGCCTCATCTTCAGCCCTCTTGAGCTCAGCCTTTAACCGTTCGAGTTCCTTCTCCGTTGCCTCGATCTCATTCCGCAGTCTGGCGATAGTGGCCATGATCGTTTGGACCTTTTCAGCCCACTGAGCTACGTATGGCTCTTAAAACAAAAATATTCAAAAAAGCGACCTTACCCAGCACGAAACTCCGGGATCCAGGGGACTATTAATATTTGGCCTGGGTTCGGATTCGAGTCAGAGTTGAGAATCTCGTCTCAATGATGGCGGGGCAATTCCACGAGCTTAGAAATATCCGCCCGGTGAGTCTCGGTGAAGGCGGGGCACATGTGCACCTGCCAAAAATTTCAACCCACCGAAACTTCGACGTCAACCACCAAAGCCACATCCACGCCCAAATTCAACCTCCCCATCAACATCCACACACTCCACAAGCACAATGGTACGAAGCCCCATCCTACCCCGGCAAACACCAGTCGAACAAGAAAATGGAATAAAAACAAGGCTAAACTAACCATTGCTCCCCAACCCAGGCCAAAACCGCCCCCCAATCCGCAACAGAAAAACGCCTCGCCCGCATCCGCGGCGAAATCCCCTCCACAGCCCCCCGCAAAACCTACCGCGAAGGCGCCGCCACAACCGATGCCTTCATCCAATCCAAGCGCGACCGCCGCACGATCCGCCACTCCTCCTTCATCCACAAGATCCAAAAGTCGGCGCCCCGTGCGACCACCTCCGTCAAGCGAAGAAGACCCAGCAAGAAGCTCGTCGCTACGTTAGAGGACCTCGTCGATGCGTTGCCCGAGGTGGAGGAGCTAAGTGCCGAGGCTGTGGGGAAGGTGAGGCATAAGAGTTTGAAGAGTCGGCCGGGGGCGTTGAAGAGGAAGGAGAAGATTGTGAGGGGGGAGATGGAGAGGTTTGGGGAGAGTATGGCTAGGTTGGTCGCTGGTGGGGGTGCGGCGGGGGGTTTGGGTGGAGGGGAGGGGGAGAAGAAGGCTGCGAATCCGACGGGGAATAGGTGGGCGGCTCTGAAGGGGTATATCTCGGCGACTATGGAACAGAACCCGGCCTTTGCGGCGAAGGGGAAGGAGTAAGGTGAGGGATTGGCCAGGGATTGGGGGCCGCAAACAGGTTTTTATTTCTACGAAGGGGATAACGGGATATGAAGAAAGCAAGCCAGGGTCCCGGAAGCTGACCCAACGCAAAGCCGTTGGAGCATACTTCGAAGTCGGTACCATGGGTCTGGTTAACATGATGATTCCCAGTGTATTGCGAGGGATGATACGAGGCGTTATTGGGCTCTTATCCCAGGGGTTGGGTTAGAAGGCTGCTGGACGTGCAGCGAATCTTGTCTCACTCCCTACACAGGATAAGAGGGATTCCAGTTTGAATTCACTCTGCAGTGAGGAAAAAGAGACCGCTAATTGGCGGGCGTCTATTTCTGATGCTACCGTCAAATAAATGAGCAAAACTCCTAACCAACCGATCGCTATCCTAGTGCCCATTTCCTTACTAGTAAACAAAATCAACCATGAGACGCTTATTGATACCCAGGTCCGCCACCATTTTCCGCTGCGAGTCCTAGTTCCACAGCGTCAGGCATGACGGAGTTCCAAGAACGATGCTTTCTCTCGGCACACTCGCGCTTGTTCATCATAACCGTCGTAAACTTGAAAGTACAGAATGTAATAGCGGGTAATAGGGGGAAACAGAGAAATGCAATCATGATTTCGTCTATCATGGTGCCGTCGCCCGCTCATTATGCCGTGTGTATGGTATGCTGTTGCTATCCAATTTCGTTTCCAGGTTCTAGTTTCGCATGACGTCTTACGCAATTCTCGGAGGCGTTTTGGATTTCGAGGTATACGGTGACGAACTCCGTCTATTCCCTTTGTTAGTCCAAAGAAAGGTCAAGGCATGGTCAAGTCGGGACACCCAGAGGCGGAATAGGAACCAAAACCTACGATCGTCTCCGAACACCCTCTTTCCGGAAGCTCTCTATTATCTTGAGCATCTCCTTACGGCCACCGTTGGAGTCCACCATTTTGTTCGCCATGCTCATCGACACCTTCTCTCGGGCGTTGGCACTCAGCAGCCGCTTAATAAGCAGGTGCCTCATGATAATGCACACAAAGACGCCGCAATCGCTGCCATTCTCCTGCTGTGGGGTATCCTCGAGATGGTGGAAGCGTAGGCTAACACGGAGCACCCTCTCGAGGGCCCGCGTGGCGGCCTTGGCCTCTTCGCGGTTTGACGCGCCGAGGGAGTCGTAGTGGAAGGCAACACGGTCGATCTTGCTGACGAGGAGCAGAGACCAATGCGAACCTCCTTCGGCTTGGTTGACGTAGCGATTATCGTTGATGGGGAGGAAGATGTGGGTGCAGCGAGAGAAGTCGGGGAGGGCGCTACGGATGCAGTTGACGTCGGGCTCCTTCATAAGGAGGAACGTCATACTCGGCCGGAGTAGGACGATGTGTGCTTGGGGGTATCGCGGGAGGATCTCTCGTTCGAGCCACCTAGGTAGGTAGAGATCACACGATTAGCTTCGTTCTCGCGCAGGGAGCTGCGGGCAAGGTTTGAGGCTTTGGCTTGGGGTCGCGAAGCGTGTTCATTTGCAGGTGGCTCATCTTGGGGGACGGTGTGAGGCAAGGGTCCACTAACTCTTCCCAAAATGCGATATTCTAGAGAGAATTCTCAATGTCAGTTTCGTTGCTCTTGTGCGCACACACGGCCGTAGCGAATAGACAGGGCCCAAGTAAAGCTCCCATGGCTCGGGAATTGGGCAAGAGGATTTGGATATATATATACATTATCGGTGAGCCAGTCATTCCTGAGAGCGCGGATATCTTCGTACGTTACTGCAGAGCTACTGTCAGCCTGGTCGGTTCGTTGGGGGGCCGGACTGAGGTTTCAGCTCAGTTGTAGTGGGGTCGCCCTACAGAGAATATCGTGATCTGACGAGGTTAGCTTCGAATTTGACAGGCAGAGGTCGGAAGCAGCGAAACAGAGATTCAGGACGATCTACTCACAGGAAAGGAATGGTTCGGAGGGGGATTTCTGTTCCAGGCGGGAATGTTAGTGCTGCTCTGCAATGGCCAATGCGACTGGTATCCACATGTTTATTGATACACGGATAATTGCTCTCGATTAAATATTTTTTTTTTCCCTGCCCTACCGAGTCGGGAGAGGAGAATTGAACTTACAGGGTCGCCCAAACGGCGAGTTATTTTAGAGCGAAGAGTCATGGTCGGGAAGGTATGCGGGAGAGAGGGCAGAGAAGGACGCGGCGGATGGGATAGAGCTGAGGGTTGGAAAAGTGTCAATGATGTTCTCTTGGCTGGATGCGGGTGGGTGCGATGCGATTCGGGTCTGGGTCTGGTCTGGGCGTGCTTGGTCGGTCGACAAAGAAATTGCAGGGAAGAGTGGATTAGAGTTCCAGCGTTGTCAGGTACGACGCCGATGAGTGCAGTGTCGGCGCAACATGCAACGTGGAACGAGAGAAGGGTAAAATAGGACCTGGGGTACTGCGTGAGATTGATTGTAGTGGGCAAGAATAGAATGAAAGCGCAAAGCCAACTTGACAGAGTTTGAATGGGTCCAAACAACCGAAAGACCGAAGATGGATCAAAATGGGGCGAATGGTGGGGCTGCAGTTACTTCCGGAGAGCAGACGGAGAGTTCAATGTTCAATCTCGACCACCAGAAGAGGCACCCTCTGAGGTTCTGTCTGGTCTTGTCTAGTTTCGAGACAATCCGAGTGTTACCTGGTCTGGGTCGTGCCTGCTTGATTCTTCATGGGATTTGGTCCCTTGCTTCTTTCCAAAGTCAAAGTATCACGTCACTTGGTCGAACTCCGCGGGGCAGTCGCAGCCTAAACGTGGAAGGGAAGTACGAAGTAAGGAAGTAGCGTCGGAAGAGCTCGAGTTCAAATGAAGATTAGTTGGACGGTCTCGCCCTGTACGAAGTAGTCAAGGCTGGAATCAAATCAACGCCACCGAGGGGCGAAGGAGGGTAGGACAGGCAGTTGGTAAGATTATCAGCGAACTTTGAAAGATGGTCAAAAGCTAAAGCTGGCGGCACAACTTCGATGGATTTAACGGCAATGGCGAGGAGGATTGAAGACGGGTTCTTTTATCGATTCGGATCACCAGACCAGGCTGGCCACGAGTGCGGTCGACCCTGGGGTTTCGGATTGTTCTTATTCCACGCAAGCGATTGTCTCTCAATTCTCAGCAATTCTCAGCGCACCGCTCTTTGGTTGGCGGCCTAACCCGATGCAGTGCATGCGCGTAAATGCTCCGCCGGATTCTGTCTCTGTCTTGAGGCTGAGCAGTCTTGCAGAGGCTCATAGCTAGGCAACTTGACACTCTTTCCTCGGGAGAGGAGCCGCTCTTGCCCGGCTACGAATGTACAGATACACTAGGAAACGCACATTTTTCATAGTGGACGAAGTATCGCGGTTATCACGCTCTGCAAGGACAACGGTGTGGTGGTGTCGTTTCATCTCAAGTGACTGGAGGCCTGGGGATGCATCACGCATCGCCATTCACAATTGTCACCATGAAGCACTGCATCATGCTCATGCCAAGGGAGGCCACCTCTGCATGCGCCACAACTGTGCTTCTCCTTTTCTCCTTGTCTGTCGTGCTATTTTAGCGCTTGATGAGTCCTCGCAGTGCCGAAGTTGGCTCTCGCCTGGCCATCATCGTCATCGTCATCGCCGGCGTGGTTGGAGAGGGACGCCGGGACAATGCCTGCGGCAACCCCATTGCCCTTCCTCACGCTACAAGACCATAAATCCAGTGTCGTCACGACAAATATCGCCTATTGTCTTGCTTTGCATTTGAAATCTACATACCCAAGCCTAGGAAAGGGAATGGGTGAGGAGATAGCTTTCAGCCCTAAATTGATGTTTTAGGCTGGGTGTGCGGTGTCATTCGGATATCGGCATTTCATCTGCAAATTATAGCATTGGCCTGTTTTCGTTATAGGACCCTCTTTACACCCGTCTGCATATTGTACCAAGTCTCTATCTGGTATTGGCGGGTGCGACTCGTCCATCCAAAGACGTTACTCTGGAGCATGTCTAGCATGGCAGTGGCTCACGAGAGGAGAGCTTTTGAGATGTTCTCTATAATGTACTCTATCTAGTTCTTACATACGTCTCTGTCTATAAACATGCCTATAGAAAAGCTCCATGCCGTCATCGAAGACACTTTGCCCGTAACACTATAAGACTCTTTTCTGTCATGTTGACTGTCCGCTCTGCTGAGCAGCCGGAGCCGGCGGCGGGCCCCTCTCCACCAACGTAAACGCACAATTCTTCGGATCCATCACACACCGAAAGTGCGTCCACTCCCTCGAAATCGGCCTCCCCCTCACCTTGCCTTCCAACTCCGCCTGTAGAAGATAAGCCCCCTTCCCGCTGCCGCGTCCAACCGCCGCCTCCGTCCGCTCGCGCCAAAAGTCAATCATACACTGCATCCTCTCCGCCGACTCCTCGATCCAAGACTCATCATTCGCCGTCTCCTTCTTCGTCATAGCCGAAAGCGCCTCAGCCGTTGCCGACGTGCCGAGCGGCTTGGGCAGCGCGGATTCGTGGCGTGATACGTCGTGGTTCGTCTGTACAACAAAATCGGATTCCGTGCGGACGGCGCCGGTGAGGAGGTCCTTTTCGATCATGCTGGCTTCGTCGCCGTCGCAGAGGCAGAGGTACGCCGGGCTCGTCCGCGTAGAGACGAGTTCAGCGGCTACGGCTGAGGCGGATTGGTGCGCGGGGAGGGGGCGGAAGATGAGGTCGCGGAGGATGCTGCTGATGGAGGGGCGGAGGCCTAGGACGACCATGAGTTGGTGCCAGCGGAGGCCGAAGGAGCGGCTGTTGTGCGAAGGGCGGAAGTTTAAGGAGATGGAGAGTGATTGTCTGCTCGGTGTTAGTTGAGCACGTCTTGAGGGGACAGAGTCTTTTTACGTACCTCACTCCGGTCAATACACCCACGAACCCGGCGTATGTAACTGTCCTCGCGATCACCTTCTGTGGCTCTTCCGAGGACGAATCGACAAACTCGAGAATCACGAGCAACTCCCTCAACCTGTCCATCGACCAGTCCAACGTCCTGAAATGGAGCAGTCTGGAGTTCTCCTCGCCAGCATCGGCCTTCACCCTAGCTGCACCCGAGGTGCAACCTAATAACACATCCAGAAGCACATTTAACGCCACAAGTAGGTATAAATTTATACCCGACACGGCCGCGATACCCTTGATCTCCTGCGTCTCCTCGTCGTCGTACACGCGGCGCAAAAGCAGCTTCATGAGGCCAATAATACCGGCGCGGATAAACCGGTTGGGCACGAACCACTGGATGAGCTCGAGGAAGACCGGCGTGGTGTGCCGGAGTTGGGGGGAGAGATCGCGAGCGACCTCGGCGTAGCGCTCGCGTGGAGGGAGACCGAGGTCGATGCGGTAGGTCGGGATGGGATCGGTTTCCTTGGGGTAGGGCTGGTGTGGAACTACGGGTTCCTCCTCCGAGGGGTCCGGTTTACGACGGGTAGCCATAGCAGTTCCAAGTTGGTATTATACACGTACAGAGTTAAGAAGTTGTAAGACTGTATCTCGCTGCCTGATGAAGACATAGATGGTGACTGAAAGGGTCAGGGAAGATGTAGCTGAGAGTAGAAATGGGAGATGCGATGAAGCCAGGTGAATTGCCCGCACCACACCCTCGTGCCAGCCTGGCATTATATACTCTTGCTTGCTGGGTCCGGTGTATTCTGCTTTAGCTCCGGGACCGCCAGCAGGGGCTACGTGGGCTGCGTGGGCGATGTGGGTGATGGGGCCAGGGTTTTTATGCCTCGTAATCTTATCAATCTGCATCAATCCAGGGACCCATCTTGAGCCTCCAAGCAGGGAATATGGCTCATCTGGATCTATGAAATGGCGCTAAGCTCACTTGACCACAGTCGCAGCGGGTACATGGCCCAATCTGGAGCGTGTAGCTTGAAACGGCATGAAGGTGACAGCGACTAGGCAGTTTAGTCGGGCTGTTGAGATTGAGCTCTGGCGAGGAATCAAATTTTGGGCATCCGCCCTATAATAGTAAGAGCTTTGAGAGGTCAAGTGGCTTCATAGAATCTGCGAATGCTGCCACGACGCTGAGGGTTGCTGAATTTTCAGCGGGCATCCCAGCGTGTTTGTGGGTGGCCAGGCTCTACAACGGAGCTTTTGTGCGCTATGCGCCCCCGTGATCCCCCCCTGTGGAGTCGGGTTGGTGGTGACTGCCACTGTTGAGTAACAAAGGTGCGAATCACCCGGTTTCGGAGAGATCAGTAACTTCTTTTCAGAGCTCTACGAACTTAGAGGCGGAAGATAAAAGTAAATTTATTAATAAAATATTAATTTACTATTATAATAATTTATTAATTAATAAATTTAATATCAATATTTAGATTAATAAATTAAAATTTATAATTTATTAATAATATATAATATTTATATAATTTATAAAAAGTATATCTTTAAATTAAATAATATATTATAATAATAATATTAATTATATTTTAAAAAGAAATTATTATTAAAATTATTTATTATTTAAATATTTATTTTTTATTTAAATAAATATATTTATATAATTTAAAATATTATTAAAATATTTATTTAAATTATCTTTATTAAATTAAATAAGTAGGTAGTGTTTATAGCTTATTATTTTAAAAAGTAAACTAGATTGGGCCTAAATCCTGAGCTAGATCACCACTTCAAGCCATAGCCTCTTCCCAAAGAGCAAGCGATCGCACACGCTCTAGGTAAGTCCAATTCGTTGTAATGCGCCTACCTTTCTCGCCTCATCTAGGTCTATATTTAACATGTCTCTAGAAAATTTTATTTTCCATATCCCCCAACCTAGATCGTGGGCGACGACGCGCCCCTCGCTCTGTCCAGAGGAAGGCCGGATAGGAAAGGCTGGGGGCGAGGAGGCGCTCCACGACTTCTACGACCTCGAGCGAGCTAGACGACCGTTGTCCGACTTTAAAGATGAATCGAGACTTGACGAGAGTTTTTTCCTGTCCTAGATAATCAAGCAATATGGACAAATGGGTCATTAAAGTGCCCCGTCTACCACCTAACCCTAACCACGAACCTACCCAACCCTCCCCGACATCGACCTTGACCGCAAACTCCTCCTCCTCCTCTTCTTCTCGACCCTCCATACGCGGTGAAGTAGAAGTCGTCGTGCCCGCATACCGCCCCGCAGACATACCACCCCTCCAACCTCTTACGATAGCGCTGCCCAACGACTCGACAGCCTACATCATAGACGAGTCGTTCCAGACCCGCCCAGGAGTCGCCGCAGATGGTAAGCCCTACCCTGCGAAACGCGGATACTGGATCGGCTGGAGAGATCTCCCCGGCGCGAGCATATCAGTTGGGGCTGATAAGGTGCTCGAATATGTGTCCCCCTACGCTCTAGAGGAGTGGGAATATGCGCGATGGAAGCAACGGCGGGAAGAGAAGAGATTAACAGAGGAGGTGGCCGAGAAAAAGAAGAAGACGCCCAAGGAAGCGCTTAAACATGATATTGAGAGGAAGATCGGCCGACCGCCGAAGAAGAGACCCGGCCGACCTAGGAAGGCCCCTGCTATACCTGTTGATGATGCGGCTATCGAGGAGGAGATAAAGAGAAGGTCTAAGGATCAGCCGAAGGAGCATCAGCCTTCGCTTTCTACTCCTAAGAAACCGAGGATGATTGGCCTAGCGAATGCGGGCGATGAAGGTGAGGACGCTGCTATTTATCGACAGTTATATGGGGAGACGACGTCGGAGGCGTCCCTGCCCATGGTCTCTGAAAATGAGGAGCTCTTAGTCTCGGATTATGAGCCGCCGAGAAAGCGCATTCGGAGCTCTTCACCGTTCAAGAGCTCTAGGCTGGGAACGCCAACCCCCAAGGCGAAACCATCCGGGCTATTGAGCCAACAACCGCCTGCCGTAACCTCGTTTACACCCGTGAGGCAAGATTCCATCGTCGCCACCTCGTCCGATAGTCGCGGAGCTAGCACGGGTATCCTCCCATCAACGGCGCGGAAGCGAAGCGCAGACGAGCGAAAGACACCACCCACCACCAAAGCCAAGAACGACACAGCCAAGCAAGCGCAAGCTAAGAAATTGCGCGACGACGCCCAGTTCGCCGTAAAAAGGCTCGAGGCCACGAAAGAGTTCATCGTCAAGGGTAAGCCAGCACGACACTACCTGGTGCGATGGGAAGGAAACTGGCCACCCGATCAGAACCCTACATGGGAACCCGAGGAAAACGTCCCCTCTAATCTCGTCCGGAAGTTTTTGCGCAAGAATGGGATGATGGGGTTGGATGGCCAGGTGGATGATCCTTGGCCTGAGAGGCGCTATTCTAGCGTTACTGAAGTTTTTGAGGATCCTGTGCTCGAGAATGCGGGACAGGAAACCGGCGAGGTGGATACGAGCGAGGAGGGAGATGAAGATGAGGATGACGAGATGGTGGAAGAGACTTTCCAGGTCACCGAGGGAGGAACTACGAGTAGGGAGTCTCCTCCTGTGGCGGCTATCACTTCTGATATCTTTAAAGGGAGGCATGGGGTATTTTAAGGCGCATCGACGAGTTGGCTCGTTTTCTTTTTCAACAATATTCAGTACGAGGGTTTAGCATGGCGTGGGGTGTTGTTGGTTTCTTCATCTCTGGTGTTGACCGGAGAAGGACGATGGTGAAGTATATTATTAACTCTCTCTCATTACCTCGTTAGAATTAACAGCTTCTCCCTTAAAGCTGTGAATCTATCAAATCGAATCAACTCTACCTTTTCTTCTGTTCTAGAGTGCCATCGTTTCCCAAGCCAATACCAAACTCATATCCCGCCATCAGTAACCAAGTAATCGAGTGCCAGCACCAAATCCCACCAAAACCAAGTTCGCAAAAGCCCGTGTCACTATAACCCGATGATTCACATCCTCAAGACCCAACCTCCCTCTCTCCTGCATTACTCCCCCCCTCATTACTCTCCGACCCAGCCTCCGCCTCCCTCCTGGCCCTCTTCTCATCCTCCGTAAGATCACTCTTCGCCTCCCCAATATCCATAAACGCAAACACCAAAACCGTAACACACCCAAACCCAACCGCAATCCAAAACGCCACCTGATAACTCCTCTTCAGTCCCCTATCAGCCGTAGCAGCCACCGCCACCTCAGCGACGCCCAAGAAGAAGCACATGCCGATGTACAGCGTGCAATTGATCAGAGCGCCGGCAAGCCCGAGATGTCGACGCGGCAAGCGCGTGGTGATGAAGACGTTGGAGAGGGTGTAGAGGATGTCGATGAAGGCGGTTTCGGCGATCATGGCGGGGAAGACGTAGGCCCAGTAGGAGAAGGAGGGGGAGTCGCGGGCGGGCATGAGGGCGAAGAAGAGGCAGGCGGCGATGCTGCAGAGGGAGGAGATGATGAGGAGGATGCGGTTGGGGATTAGGTGGAGGAGGAGGCCGGAGGTGGCGGCGAAGAGCATGCCGCTGACGGCCCAGGGGGTGTACCAGACTGCGGTCATGAAGGGGGGCACTTCGAGGACGAGTTCAATGCTTTGAAGAAGAGGCGAGGGTTAGTAGGCTGTTATTTGAAGGAAGAGTTGTCGCCAACCTAGCGAACTGGGGAACAAACAACACTCACTAGAAGTTCGTGTAAAAGAGGTAAATTCCAAAAACGCCGTAAGCGAGGAACAAGCAGAAGAGCATGGCCTTCATATACTTGGGCTTAAAGATCTCGGCAGGGAGGAAGGGATCCTCAGATACGTTCCGCTCAACGTATACGCCAGCAGCGAGGAATAGAACTCCCAATATCGTAGTCGTATAAATGTACGGGGTGGCCCAGCCTTTTGGCGCACCAGAGCTCTGCGTAATAGCAAAGACGACGAGGATGAGACCGGGGCAGATAGTCGCGGTACCCCACCAATCCATGCGAACACCCATCTCCCTCGCCGCTTTCCAATCCCTCGGAATAGCAAACAGCGACACGATACTAGCGAGGAATCCCATAGCGGATCCCAAGTAGAAGAACCACCGCCAATTCATCTTTTCACCGGTAACGCCGCCGACAAGCATGCCGAAGAAGAAGCCCAAGGGCGCAATGGCGCCATACATGCTAAACACGAAATTCTTCCTTGGCCCCGGTCGGTAGACTTTGCCCAGAAGCATGATTCCTGTGGGCAGGAAGGCAGAGGCACCGAGGCCTTGCATGGCGCGGAAGATGATGAAGGAGATGTAGTTGGGGGCGAAGCCGGCGGCGAGGGACCAGGCGGAGAACCAGAACATGCCGGCGTTGAGGACGATGTAGCCGCCGTACATGTCGGCGGCGCGGCCTAGTGGGAAGAGGGAGGCGCCGGCTGCGAGTGTGAGGACGCTGGATATCCATGTGTGGGAGGTTGCGGGGATGTTTAGATCTGTGGCGAGGGTGGGGAGGATGATGTGGGAGCCGCTGATGAAGTATTCCTGGTGAGAGAGAGGTAATGTGAGTATTGCGACCATGACAGAGTAGGAATAGGGAAGATTTGGAGATACATACAGCCATGACCATAGACCAGAGGATAGAGAAGCAAAATGCAAACTCTGCGACGGCGGATGGCAGGATATCAGGACGCTGTCGTCCGAGCTTCTCGACATCGATGTCGAAGCTATCGGGGTCAGACGGCGCATCGCCGTCTAAGGGGGTAAGAGTCTGCTCTGACTCCGAGGTTTCGGGTCCATTCTGATTCTGCTGATGATTTTCACAACTAGCAGGGGTTTTCGTCTTTGAAAATAGTGTGAAAGGCATCTTGGGAATTCACTTGGAAGAAAGCTGTCCAACGCACACAGAGATGTACTCCAAAAATCACACGAAAGACTGATTATATTGACAGTTGAGCCTCCTCTCGTCAGTCGAACTCGAAAACTACGGGCATCCCCATTCCTCTTTATACTCGGAGACCTCCCTCTTTAAGTCATGATCGGACATGGCGGGATCTCATGGGGCATGACGGGAGGATCGATGCGACAGATGGGAACTACGATAGGGACCCAGACCCAGGGATGGAAAGGAACCATTCACCCGGGCGCGATAACCAGAGCCCCATCGCGAATCGAGCACGTTTTTCTGCCCATCATCCACCCAGCGGTGTGCATCTCCATCCACCATACCTAACACGAACATTCCATGGGCCATGGCGCATCTCGGTTCTCATCCCCGGAGTACTTGGTAGATTGATCAGCCGTCCATCAGTCATAGCAAAAAAAAGTTCACGAGAAGAGGGGGGGAGGAGAGAAAATTTTTAAAAAGAGATAGAGAAAGAGGGTCTAGCATATAAAAAGGGAGAGCTATTGAGACGCAGTGTCTGCCGCTCCACTTCCTGTTTGGTACAAAAGCTAGCAATGGCCGCGCGACGGGGGGATCGGTGAGACGATACTTTGGAAGTTGGAGGTCGCAGCGGTCCATCTTGGACTCGGAAATATAAGTCATAAGTCACGATGGTGGGAACTATTTAAAGGAAGTGGAGAAGGGGGGAAGAGGACGTCCGGGTTGTGGGTTTCAACTCTTAAGGAATGCCGGAATTGATGGACTTAGTGTAGAGAGAGAGAGAAGGATGGGAGGGGGACGGAGTGGAAGCAGAGGTGGAAATGAAAATGGCTGGGACTGCGTCTGGACTCTGGATCGTTCATGGTTCTTGTATCCAGTGTATCCAGTGCTGGAACCGCTGTTCTCACTTTGCCATCGTTCCCATGTCACTGCTGCTCGTGTTCACGATCCACGATGGCACGATGGCACGATGGCTGGGGGGAGAAGGAGGAGGAGGGGAGAGAGCATCCATGATCGGTCAGACCTCAGACCTGGTTCGGTCAAGAGAGGTTAAGGTCGGGCCAAGGGCAAAAGGGTCCGGGCGGTGTCGGCGTCTTGTGTCTCTGAGACCGAGACTAAGACTGAGGACTGAGACAATCCTTCAACCTAGTGTGGCCCTCGTGGTTTGATTCTACTTTTACCTCGTGGCTGTCACCACCGTCTTGCCCTAACACCTAATCGAGCGTCAAGCATTAGTAGATATAGGTCTTTCTGGCATCAGACATCTTCTTTCGTCTCGATGATGTGACGACTTAGACTAGGAAGATGAAAAGGGAACTTGAAGTTGACAACAATAGAAAAAGGAAAGAAAAAAAAAAAAAAAAAAAAAATTCAACACTGAACTTTTAGCTTTCCTCATTTCCCCAGAAATGGTTGAATTCGAGAAGAATCGGTGAAGGAACTTTGGGCTCGTGGCCAAGCTAAATTTCATCGAACCCCTGCGTTAGACCCGGCGGACCATATCACTTTTTTGACATTTTTGACGCCCAACATTCCAATATCAAATATTCCTTCCGAGTCACGTAATTTCAACCTTCGGGTTGAATTGAAGCCTGACGATGTCACAAATATAGGCGAAATCGAGCAAATAGAAAGAGCGGGTGCTGCGACCTACGTCCGTACATCAGTCACGCGTCCACTTGGGATTTTCCTCTTATCTCCGTTTCGGCATCGGTAAGCCACTGGATTGGACACGGGAGAGCATCCGTCATGTCATCCCCTGCTTGAGAGACTGTATGGGATTGTGATGCCAGATCCAGGCGCTGCAGAATCGGCGGGATATCGGCCATGGCCTGACCAAACGGACCAAAGAAGAGGAACAGAAGGAGGTTGACGATTTGCGACGCTGTTCGCTGGTCGCAGTGCTGTTCCCATTGCAACGTAGTTTAGTTCCACAACACAACCACAACCACACCGGTCGGATCGTGAGCCGGATCGTGAGCCGGATCGTGAGAATGGGAACCAGAGACGGTGTGCTTGACTCCTCCTGAGCTAACCTCATCAGAAGCCGAGTTGATGCAATGCGAAGATGTAAAGTGTCAACGTGAACCTGGAAGGTGCGATGAGAGGTTTAAGTCCTCCAGTCCCCCACCAGGCGAGTACAAGATGAAGTACCGATAAGTAGACAAGTATTGATTGTAGTACCGATTGTAATAACAATATTACAGGAAGGAAGGGTTGAGATGGTTGGGAAAGTTCAAATTGTTAGGAAGGTCCGTCCTGCCATGTCCTGCCGTGTCTCGTCTGCGTTGTCTTGTTGTCTTGTCGTCTTGCTGTTCTGCCTAGGCTGTTGTTCCTTCCCGCCCTGAACTCGGTACCTCGGTGCTCTTCCCCCTCTTCCAGCCCTGTCTTCAATGTTCCTTCTCTCTCAAACTGTCTCCATCTATCCTCAACTTCGCCAACGTCTCTATCTCTCCATCTTCATCTCCATCTCCAACTCCAACTCCAACTCCAACTCCACCTTCATCTCCTTTAATCGCAACAACCCCTCTTCTTCCTCATATATCATATTTATCACCCTGGCTCTGGCTCACCCTATGGCCCACCTAGCCGAGCCCAAGCGTTTTGACATCTCGCCCCGCTCCGCCCCGCCCTACCCTGCCTGGTCTGTGGTCTGTCCACGCATCTCCTCCCGTTCCACTTTGATCGAATCCGTGTCCGGACTTCGCTGTTGACATCCGGCCACCCCGGCATCTTTCCACCCTCGTCCCGCCCTGTCATTTTTCGCTCTATTTTTCTTCTTATTTTTTTTTCTCCGTCTTCTGCCTTCTCGGGCCCCTGTCCACGCACCACGCACCACGCAGACTCCGCTTCCCGCTTCCCGCTTGTCCCCGCCCTGGCCAATGCGACTTGCATCTCCCGTGCCTACGTCGGACGCAGGACGTGTCTTCGCATTGCCATCTTGATAGCTAGTGGACGATAACCTGCGACCGTGGTCCTATGAGCAACGACCTTTTCGCCCCTTCGTAACTATATCTACATATGTAGCTAACGTGCCTCCGCATCGCTTCCCCTTCCATTCCCTCTCTCCTCCAAGTGGGCAACGATCTCAGGCCGGCCCTCTTTTACACTCCTAGACTTCAGTCGTTTCCTGCTTCCGATGGGGATCAATAACAGTGTCAAAACAGCAGAACACAAACAAGAAAGAAAGACAGAACGAAAAAAATAACGAAAGAGGGTCTGAGGCTCTATGGGAAGTCTCAAGGCGAGGCTATCATCACCGTCTGTCCTTTGCATTCTTTTCTTTCGACTTCATTTTTAATATTTTTTTTAATCTTGTCGAGGCTTGTTATTCTGGCTTGGAGTAAAAAAAATTAATACACGTCCTGTTTTGTCCGCTTCTTGCTGTATCCCGCTTCAAGCTTCCGTCTGCCGAATCGAGTCCTTTTTCGGCATTATCAGACCATCTCAAAGTCCCTCGCTCAGCAACAAGCAACATCACCATAGGCCACATCCATCTCCCTGTTTCCCCATTCTCCATTCCTAATTCTCCATTCCCGCCGCTGCCGTCCCCGTCCCCGTCCGGGTTCCGATCCTGTTCCTGCTTCCTTGGCTTCACCCTTTCATTTCCTGTTCCCTTCCCCTGGACTTTGGACCTGGGCCTGGGCCTGGACCCCTCATACCCCACGCCTTTCCCCATCCATACAGCCCATTCGGTCTCTTTCACCCACCCCTTCAGCTCTATCCCCACATCCCCGAGGAACCCCTCGAGTCAGTTCTTGCCTTCAGAGTCTGCAAGGAGATTACGCAGTCCGCTGTATCCGGCAAAGACCAGGCACAGAAGGTTAAACGAACTCCAAAGACGAAGGACAAGAGAAACAAACCTATGGCACCGTCTTCAAATAAGCCAAAGTCGAGCCTCGCCAATTACCTCAATAATCCCTGTCACAACTGCCGCCGCCGCCGTCTGCGTTGTGACCGGTCCCGTCCCATCTGCAACAAATGCTCCTCCTCGGGACGAGAGTGTCTTGGCTACGACAAACTCTTCATCTGGACCCAGTGCGCCGGTACTAGGGTGCCAGGACAAGCCCAAGGAGGCGTTCGTCCAGCCGTCGCCTCCACCACCACAGCGGCCTCGGTGACGACAGCAAGGCGCACTGGTCACCGGACCACGGCCTCCTCCCCATCTATAGTCTTCGCACCCGTACCGGTTTTCGCTTCCTTCGACGGCCCTAGCTATTCAACGCCCGCGGGCGTGTCTGACTCTCTCGATTCGGTGTCCGGCGATGCGCAGCAGCCCAGTACTGCTCTTACGGTTACTGCCACTCCCTCCTCTGCTGCGGACGACTGCACCGATACTGCTCCTGCGCATGCGGCTGTTGCTGTTCCTGCATGCAGGCCGACAAGTCTTACTGATCCGTCCTTTAAGGATCTCGATGAACCGTCAAGGCGCTACCTGGCTCACTGTTGGTCCATCCCTTTTCCTTTGTCTTCTCTTCTTTTTCCTTTCCCCTTTCCCTTTTGCTCTTGCTGTTAGTCCTGTTTCCTTACCTTCCCCACTCCATATTGTTCCATCCATACACGCTCCTTTTTTTTTTGTGCCTCGGGCAAGATGCCTGTTTTTGTTTCCCGCCGTCTTGCTAGGCACGTCATTCACATTTCATAGATTATTTACTCTCTCGAGCAACCTTCTACGAGACGCAAATTAGCTAACGAGACAACTTCATCCTTCTCCACCTCAAAAAGTCGCTGATCGAGTATGTAAAGACCTGGCAGCTCATGATGGCCCTGGCTGCAACCCTTTCCGGGAGCTCATACCTCTTGCACTCAAACACCGCTTCCTGCTGCACATCATAACAGCCACCTCTGCCGTGCACATGTCCAACATCGCCCACCCTAAAATCACCGCCTCTGCACTCCTGGAACGCGCCTCTACCCCATCCCCGGCGTTATCCCCATTGGATCTTTCAGCGTACTTGCAATACCTGAGATCGACGGATGGGGTATCACGCCGCGCCTTTTTGGATTCGCTAGTTGCAAAACAGAAAGCCATTGGCGATTTGAGAGCTGTGCTGCAGAACCCAGGGTCGGCGGATGGAGGAGTTTTACTGGCGGCCGTGTTGTTCTTTGTTAATTTTGAACTTATCGATCTTGGCAAGAGTGGGTGGAGGACGCATCTTCATGGAGCGTGCAGGATCCTGAACCTCCTAACCCCAGAGAGCGACCTCGCCAAGGTTCGCTCGAGCGCAGTGCTTCAGGATTGCATCGTCTCAGATTTTGTGATGTGAGTATACGTACGATCCTTCACCACAGCGATGAGGACCATCATTTCTACACCAAGATATTAACGCTTTACTCTCCAACAGATACCACATCCTCGGCTCAACTCTCACCTCGGCGGGTCTTGGCGCCAACATCGCCCGCCATGCCCTCGACCTTCTCCCCGTCATGGAACGAGTGGTAGGCGATAGTTACCTCTGCTGCCCGCCCAAAATTCTTCACATCATCCTCTCTGCTTCTCAACTCTCCGGAGAAGCCATGTGCCCTGCCATACCCGATTCTGTCACGGCGTCGGGCCTCGAGCTCATCAAGCAAGCCATGGCTTTTGACATCCATGCCTGGGCTTTCGGGATTCAGGACAAGGTAAAAGTCCCTGATTTAAACAGTCGCAAAGCCGTCGCCTCCGCGCACCGCTCGGCCGTATGCCTCTATATTCTCCGAGCCATCCCCTCCACCCGAGCCCACGCGCCCGTTACCGTTGACGAGCTGGTGGCGGACATCTTCGGCCACCTCGATCTCGTGGACGAAAACGACGAACATTTCAAGGCCACATCCTGGCCTACCGTTATTGCAGGTGCAGAGACTGAGGATAGAGCCTCGAGGGAGCGGGTGCTTAAGAGGTTACTGAAGCTGTGGGAGTGTTGTCCGTGGGGATATGTGTTTGCGGCGATAGAGATGTTGAAGAAGACGTGGAGGATGAAGGATGAGGAAGGGATTGGCATCGGAGATGCTGGGTGGCTGCAGGAGTTGTGGGCGAGGGATATGGGGTTCTTGATTGTGTGATGAATAGAAAGAATAATGTAGGAGCGAGGTTTTAGATACTTGGGAGAATGTGTGTGGTAATATGCTGGTCTATAGAGGTTCTACATTGGGTCTGGGGTTACAGGTGGCTTGGTTAGGTTGGTAGGCGTACGGTAGTTAGATGTGATGAGATTATGAACTGGACGCTCTCTCCTCCTCTTGAATGAATGTTTTGCTAGGATCCTCAAAACAAGCTGTGAGAGGTCTTCCTTGAGGACATGTGCACCAGGCCCTTTGACGTACTAGACTGGTATTCAAAGCCAACATGAACTACGAAAAATATGCCTAATAAGGCTTATCCTGTTAAGGGAAGAGCTGTGGGCTATTTGGGGAAACTTGAATTCAGACTTATTCTGTCCCCCTTTCACATGATTGACTGATGAGGCGAGTGTAGACATGATATCCATCACCATGGCTTTTCTTCAGGCCTGGATAGCACTCGCCTCGTCTCTCAAGAAGTGACTCAAGTGTGAGAATAGGGAATGGGGGAAGGAAGGGGCACTTCAAAAGGAAGAGGCCTGTGATGGGGATGGGGTTCACTGCAATAAAAGGGCTTTGAATTCTTTTTCCTTCTTCAACAGGAGAGCTGCCAGCCTTGCATTGTCACAGCCGGATCTGAGTGACCCCTCTTTCAGCAGGCCAACTCGGGACTTGACTGGGGAAGCTCGGGGATCTCCGCCGACCCGCCAACAGACTGTCCAGGACGTTTTAGCTATCCCAGCTTACTCCCATCTCCTCTCCGGCAAGTCCCCTCCAATGGCCTACAGGTATAGCAACCGCGGCTTCGGCCGACGCGACCCAAGGGGACCAGGAGCCCGTCGCCAAAGAGACTTCCACCCTCCACCTCTCATCCTCAACCCTCTCCACCAACCACCCCCCACCCTCGTCTTCCCTTCCCGCCGCATCGTCATCTCAAATCTACCCCCCGACATCCGCCTCTTCAGCCTCCTCTCCCACATCCAAGGCGGCCCCCTCGTCTCCGCCAAAATCCTCGACACGCGCCCCATCCAAGGTAGTATGACGGCCCTCATCGAATTCGCCTACCACGAACATGCGACAGCATTCATGGCCCTGCTCGACAAGAAGCCACTCATCCTCACATCCGAGAAAACGGGCGAGATCGTCGAACCAAGCGTCTTTCGGCCTCCGACGCCATCGTACCCGCTCGCGGGACACGTCCTAGCCGGTATAGAGCTAGCAGGAAAATCCCGTGTGCTCGTGGTAAAGAACTTGCCTCCGCGGGCCATCTGGCCCTTCCTCGTAGAAATGAACCTCTACGGATCGAGGAGCGTAAAGGATATCGTAAACATCGAATACCGCTGGGGTGGCAATGGCGAACTCACCATCGAGCTCTCGAGCATCCGCGCCGTAGACGTGGCCATCGAAGTCCTCGCCTCCGAAAGCGGATTCCTCCGCCGCGCCCTCCTCGGCTTCGACGCCAAGACATCCTACGCGAAAGATCCCTGCCAACGCCCCGTCGACGTAAACAACCCCTGGCCCACCAGAACCCTCGACGTCCCGCAATCGGTTAAAGACCCCGAGGAATTCTTCACGCGTGCCGAGTTCCAAACCGCCTATGCCGATGCCCCGCCCCTTAAGCTCCCCGATCCGCAGCAACCCGTCAAAAGCGAGGGACACATGAAAACCCCCCTCCACACGGAAGACTTCTCAATCTTCTCGCCGCGACGGGAAACGCAGGAGCGCAACACGCCCGAACACCGCTGGACGCATTACGACCCCGAGTCCGGCGCGAAGTGTACCCGCTTGACCTTCGGATGGGAATATACACTCGAAGACTGGTGGAAGGCCATCGTTCATCGGTACCTAGAGACCGAGGACGTCAAATGGCAGGCCGTGCTGGATCTGTACTTCGAGGCTACGGAGACGACGAATATGAGGAGGTTGGTTGCGTATGGCAAGGCGAAGGGGGTTGTTGTGCCGGGTCCGGCCAATCTTTGGGGGATTTTGAGGACGAATGCGTGAGGGTTCGGGAATGGGTGGGTTTGCATGTTTTTATGGGAAGGGAGGTATTCAGTTTCACTTCTTCTTCTTCGTCGCTCATTTCGCTCTTAGATTGGGAAATCCTCTGGTTTTCGATTTTTTTTTATTTTTTTTCATGGGAAGGGAATGGTGCAATTTATTCCTCGATGCCGAGCTGGATCTGCTTCACCATCTTCCGGGCGCACATATCGGCCACTTACATTCGCGTTTCAAGAGGCTGAAATGATTGGGAACGAAACCGGATAAGCCATATAATATCATTAGAATATCTTCTTTATTTTTATTTATCTGGATGCCCCGACGAAACATCATGACTCTCTTCCATATCACCGACGCCATAAAATCCAGATAAGAGCACACTCTGCAGATAACAGGAAACCAGCACAGGTTGGAGAGACTCGGCCGGCGCGCCATCAACGCTCCCCTCTCAGATAAGGAAATACACTTGCATATTCTCATATCATGCACTCAGCCGTTCCCCCATATCGTGTAACCCGGTTCCCTACCCATCGATGACCACTTGTTTTATGCTTCCCCGCACGCAGAACCATGAACCGTGAGACATTGCCGAGTTTGGAGGACAAACAGCCTCAAGCCTTCATGTCCCTCAATACTGGAGAAGCCGTCCGCCCAGCTGCTTTTGTTCGGCAGCCCAGATGCCAAGCTTACCCCAGATCCACCAAACCTTTCCCCAGCGGGCGTGAAGTGGCATATTGGCGAGATGCTACGGTCACGCCATGCGCTTGCCAGCTCACCTCATCCGCCACACACAGCCAAATGGCTGAACCTCCTCCACAAGCCCCAATATGCTTAGCCCAATCCCTCCCCGCCAATCCTTCATGCCCACGAACTCGAGGCGAGCGGAAAGGCTCGGCTTCTAGAATCGAAAGTGATCACCCGCAGAGTCACGAGGTCCTTGTCACTGGTGTGACGGCGGGGGAAGGACTCGTCTTGGGGGGAGGTGGAACCCCAAGGAGGAGCTAGAGCAGACCGATGGATGTGTAACTAACAGGTTAATATGGATTCCCCGAGATATTGTGACCTGGAAAACCCCGCGAGTCCAGTATCGCCTTTGCACCAAACTTTTGCGAAGTGACGAATCAGTGAGCTGCGATAGTCCACGCATGCCGTACCGATAGGCATTTGGACCCTGGACATGTGGCGCGTCGGAAGGCGTGACCCGCAGTCAGTCCCGGTCGACTCATGACCGCACACCCAGGATTTCTTTTCTTCTCTTTTTCCACAATTTTGCTAGGATCCAGTCTGGATGGCACACGTCGGACGAACATGGCATTCATAGCCGAACCGGTACGGCGAGAAGGATCTGAGGCATGCGGGGGAGGGCGGGCTGTGAGGGATACACAAAGCCCTACTTTGTAGGAAACGGGTGAAACCCAAAGAAAAAGAAAGAAATGAGAAGGACGAAATTTAAATGAGGCGGAGTTTCGGTAAGAGCGGTAGCTTGTTTGTCTTCGTCGGGCGTCGATTGTCAATAACGCAGACCGTTATTAACCCTGTGTTATGAGACGCAGAAGTGAAGATTAGATGCACCATCGAGCATCATCCGTCTTCCTCTCGAGCGACGAGGGAGGCTCACCCCGACAAACTCGTCGTATGCCAATATACTCACAAGGGATAAAATGAGTTGTGACACTATCACGGCCGGTCAGAATGCCCCATCACTCGCAAGGGTCTAGGATCTGCACCCTGCAGTATAACAGCCAGAGTAATCAAACAAACCGTCCCTTCTGCAGCTCGCAGGAGAGCGCCACTGATGTCCCCGAGGGCGAACGATGATATTTCATATTCGATTAATGCCACGATGACCAGTGGCTCCACCCTGTTCACCGCCAGTCCTCTCTCGCCTCTCCCTCTGCGGGTGGGTCACTGCTGAACCAGTTCTTCGGAAAGCCCCGAAAGAATAGTGCGAAAGACGCGGAAACGGCAAAAAAAACTCGCGAGGCGAAAACAACGGCGCAAAGTGGGGGAACGCCGTCGTCACAGATCGTGACCAAGCCAACAGAGGCTGATCTAGGTTCGCAGCATTGTAGATTGGGGTGGGGGCAACGCATCGCAACACTTCACCCAGATTGTATTTGAGAGCCCCAGAGCACTCTGTTTGGAGGGTGAGGCGAAAGTGCAAAAAGGACTCATCAGAGAAGATTTCGCTTCTGACCCCCATGTAGGACGCCTGGTGGTGATGGCCACTCGGAGTTTGCTGTTTCCTCGTCGAAGCTCCAACCAACCACGACACACAACGAGGACGAGTGACAATGCACGGGGTAGGAAACAAACCATCGGATCGCTCGCGACAAGGATGATATCGAAAAGCGGTGAGCTAGAAATATTCTTGCTCCTGGAAAGAATCGATCCCCAGGCTAGGGGGTTAGGAGTAAATCTGTCAATGAAAGAGATCACATTTCAGTGTGCGGGGGTTTCGCGGTCCTTCAAAAAATGCATTGGTCAAGTAATAAATAAGCTCACTCTTCTTTTAGACTCGACTGCGCCTCTAAAATTAGGGCTGCAAGAGCGAGCGCTTATGTGCATCGTCTCCGTCCCTGGTTCTCAAGCAAGGAGTAAGGCGACAGGTTCCAGGTGACCAGAGGTACCACTTGCCGCCCAGGGGGATGGCACGCAAATGAACGCAATGAAGGTGAGACGTGATTGTGGAAGAAGGGCGCCTCCTTCGTCAGTGACATTCATCAACACGGTTCCAGCCAGCCAGCCTAGGAACCAGCCCAGTCCACACAGGGGAAGCGTGGAGTGAAGGGTTACACTGGGGTAAAAGGCGACGGCGTCGAGTGCTGATGGGGGTTCATAACAAAACACGGCACAACACACAGGAACCTACCCCCATGCGCAATAACATGCAGACGGCACCCCCTCGAAACACGCCCGTCATTCGCCTGATTTCCATTCCTCATCACCAAGGCTTGGAGGCGCTGACCCCCGCTCGACTCACGTGACTGGAACGAGCTGCAAGCAATCGTTTCGATTTCCTCATTGATCGAGATGTTGTCGTTTCCTCGCGGATTGATTCGAAAACTGGATTAGGGATCGTGCCATGGTCATTTATCCCCCGGAATTTCCGTCATTTCCGTTCTCGTCGCCTCGCATGATGAGGGAGGCTTAGGGGGGCATGAGATGGGGGCGCCTTATGTGTTTTCGGGTGAGTAGTGGTCCGTGAGGAAAGGAAAGGGGTGTGGGCGGGGGTACCACGGACCAGGCTACTTCTGGATGGCTTGGGGGCTTTTTTTCTGGTGTCGAGGCCTGTCCAATTTGCTGTCGTGTCGTTGCAATGAGGTGGTATGAGAACAAAACCGTGGTGTTTGTCCTCTGGAATGGGGCTTTATGGAGTGGATGACAATCAAGACTAACGACGAAGCTAGTTCGTGAAGGGGAAAGCTGAGCTTCCAATTTCGGGGATCTAGAAGCGATCCCCCAGAAATGCCAAGGAACAAACAATTGTGAGGCCTGACTTCGCCTCGCTTGTGTGGTTTTGGGATGTCGGGGAAGTACACGACATGAACCCGGGACACGAAGTATCTATGACTTCGTAATTCGCAGTGTAGACTCACATCTTCCTTCATCTCATTAACCCCCGCCTTCTCACCCCCATAAAACGAAGGAGACAAGGCAGGGGCCCTGCAAACCTGATCCAGAGCCAGAGTCTCGGGTCAGGGATCTCCCACCCAACGCCCCTGTGGACTTGAGCAGGAAACTGATCTTCCAATCAACCCTAAGCCCGAGACTCCCCACCTCACCACCCCATTCCCTCCCCCTAGCCAGCCATTCCTCCGGTCGGATTATTCATGCACATCAGCTAATATTACCACAGCGGTACGCTTGGTGTGGATGAGTACAGATGGCGGGGTGGAGGATGCCGCACATACCAATGTACTTCGTAGCGCACTGCACACTATGGAGTCAATCGCTCATGATCGTACGAGCAGTTTTTGAGCACTGGCGGATGCCCCTTTCCGCTTACCTCATTACTTCGCACATTCGTCTCTTGCGGGATAGCGCCGTGCCGAAGTGGATGGTGGATGACAAAATGAATTTTGGGAAGCATCCTCTTCGCTGACAGGCCCTGGGTACCCTCGGTTCATCGATGACCGATCTCACTTCGCGCCTCACCGAAACAGGCAACCAGGCAGCCTGAGTATCTGAGGTCACAAGGCAGTGCGGCGCCTTGATTGGCTATTGGAGCACGCCACCGACACCTCAAGGGCCAATGTTAGCTGGAGACGCGCAATTTCAAGACTAGACTTGAGTGCCATTTAAGTCTGGGCACTGAACTCGCCAAGGTCATGAGGAGAGCGTTAATCACCGATCATGGAGGGTACAATTGTAGGCACTTCCAACGGTGCACTATCTGTCATCACCTCTACCTCGTATGTATTGAGAAGGAGATGGCAACGGAATGACGATGATTTCGTTGACTAAAATCGAATGTCAATTCGGTTACTAAGTGGACCTTAAGTGGATGCGGGAACAAAAGGGAAGCAACACTAGGCGGGCTCAACCGCCTCCATGAGATACTTCATAGTTCATTCACAGGAGGAATTCAAGACGGTACGACGGGTTGTAGGCCGTCGAGGAGGGAAGGTATCAATTAATTTGATAACTGCAAGAACGGCAATGACGATCAAAGTGATCCCAAGTCAAGTTAAGTTAAATTCTGACAAGGACAGAGTGTTTCGTTGGGCGACCTCCTCCCTTCATCCACCCCTGTTGCTCTCTGGGGAGACAAGCTTTTGCCTCGCTTCATGATCGCGTGGGGGTCATCCAGGATTGCACTTTCAGCTCCACGGCAGCATGAAGTCACTCTCATTTTCTCTCTTTTCTTCTTTCTATTTCTTCCTTTTCTGTCTTTTTTTTTTTATCGCTCCCTTTTCCTAGGTTGACCCTACCTAAAATTAATCGTACTCCAGTGATTCGATGAACCGTCCAAAACGGCAAGAACGCCGGTACCCCCGCTTGGTACCCTTCAGTAATGCCGTTGAAAGTACACTTTGGGGTGCGGGATTGGAAAGGAAACTCGACTCGGGTGTTAGAAAAGGTTGATACGGCAAGTGCCTACCTAGAACATCACCCGGTTAAGGATGCGAGGGGTGCCTTCTCCAGTTCCACGGAATTCCACCCGTACCTTTCGGCAGGAACCAGAGAGGGGACCCCGAGTGCGGAAAAAAAAATATCCAAGTGTTTTGGTGTGTTCGGCTCGTGTTGGGTAGACAAACAGACCAAACGGCGTCATGATGACCTTCTTCGCGCATTGGGTCACCCACTGATCCATCGCCGCTGCATTTGCACAGACAAAATGCAGGGCCCTTGGACGGAAGGATGTTCTGTGGAACCAACCAAGACCAAAGGTTTTCCCGATGTCGGGTCCAGATCATCCATTTCATCTCGTGACCAAACTTCCAGTCTGCCGAACAGGAAAGTCCTCGCCTTGGAGTGAGATGCACCTGTCGACCGACAGCCTGCTTCGTACAGGGAGTCGGGCAATCATGTGCGCCGGGGTGTGACCAGACCTTCGACCTTCGTGGACTTCACGACAATCGTTGTTGCTGTACAAAGGACGACCGAATCTAAATCGAGCCACTGTGACATTATAATGTATGTATTACTCGTCATCTTCAGCGGATGTTGACGTCGGTTCTTGCTGGCAGTGTTCAATTCATCGTGACCCTCAATCCGAGTCAATTGAGACCATGATGGCTTCCATGACTGTATAATATCAGGGCTCTTAACAAGACGAGTGCTCCCTAGCTCTTTAATGAACGGAATTATCCACCAATGATTTGAATTCTCAATACAGTCGTCGAGATTTGTCGTTTATTAGTTTTTCAGAGGAGAAAAAAAGTAAATGCTGAAACCGAGTATTGTCGTGATGGCTCTGTCTGCATCTTGCTCTCCCGCCTTGGGGTTTCATGACCGACTTGGAACGCACCCCAGGCTGGTGTGACATCGTTCATACAGGACTAGACCTTTGGCTACGATACCCATTTCGACCTAACTCGTGCCTGTCTGCCGCCTTTGTTGTCCGTTCCTGGCGGGTACTGCAACAAAATCAACAAATACCTCAATAATGGTACCTGTTAAGAGGGACTCACCCTTCCAACCCTACCCTCCAACATACTGCCATACCGGAAGGAACGAGGTCACAAGCCCACGCAGAACACCCCCAGCCACAGCATCCCGATCCGGCCATCTTTCAACACACCATGCAGATTTCGCGGCTCTGGTAACGGAAAACGGAAACCGAGCGAGGGGAACCTGCTCTCTTGCAAGTCCGCGGCGGCTCGCGAACACGTCGACCTCCATCAGTCGGCAAACTCAGTAGGCAAGACACGGCAACTCTTCATACGAGCTAAGCCGGACAGGCTGCCGTCGCGCCCCTGGATCTAGACGCTCTCCGTTGATCTATTTCTCAGTCTACAAGATTGTCGCTTGGAGGAAGCACAGTCGGATTCATGGGTCTGGACGCGGATAAACTTGAGGCAGCCCGTCTGTGATTCTGGACTCCAATCTGTGACATCAATGGCACCATGACATCCTCACTTGCATCGTGATGGATGCCCAGACCTCAAGAAGTCATAGACACCAAGGCGTTGATATTGGCTCTCATGCCTGCGATTTCCAATTGCAGTCTCGTGCAGATTCACTGCCGAGCTGATACCAAAGTCTTCTGCGTAATAATGAGACGGTGACGACACATCAGGATTTGTGGCGACTCGTCTTCAAGTCTAGAATTGGAGGAGACTACATGAACCTTTGTATTATTCATCCCCGGACTCTTGACATTTCTCCTCCGTCGTTCAAGTTGGGTTAACACAACACTGTTGTGTCTGCGGGCTGGTTGGCCCATGTACTTTGCGTCCTGTGCTTGAGAGCGTCGGTACTTGCCTGGCTTGTCTTGCTTGCAGGAGCCACCAATGCTACCAATGTTACCAATTTGATGTTGGGCCGTTGAATTTACCAGGGAAGGCGAGGTCAAGTGAGGGGTGTGACCACCCTAGGCAAATATCCGGAGTACTCCGTCGTCGGTAATCGATAAATGGATGGTTCAAGATCCAGGACACGCGAGGCTCGCAGAGCGCCATGCCCGATTCTTGCCCCCAGAACTTCAACCGGACGGATCTCAGCGAGGGGAGAGAATACGAAGGACACACATTGGGAGTTTTTGATTACTGATGCGATCCCGTCATAGCATCCTTAGTCTGGCCTGAGCTGTTTCTAGGTTTTGGAGTCCGCGACGGACCTTAACCATACCTCGTACTTCGCACGAAAGCTGCCACCGCTTCCGCAGAGCACTTGGGGTTTCCCCCAATCAACCCCGGCTCAATTCAAATGAAATTTCCTCGCCAAAGACACCAACCACGGAAACCCTCCTGCCGTTTAAGACCCTGGAGTTGAGGAACCTGGGCATTAGGTTTATCTCTCATCCGGGCTTAGGCGGACCCACCCCCACGTCAATCAACTGAGGACCCACCATGCTAGCCGTTCGTTATTGCCCACACCCCCCTCCAATGAATGATCA
Organism: Scedosporium boydii; assembly: GCA_002221725.1. Taxonomy (NCBI): domain Eukaryota; kingdom Fungi; phylum Ascomycota; class Sordariomycetes; order Microascales; family Microascaceae; genus Scedosporium; species Scedosporium boydii. The sequence goes on along the minus strand of NJFT01000046.1, from coordinate 166,498 downwards.
GTGACGACCAGTGCTTCCTATCCTTGAAGCCGCGCTGGGGTTTGTACACTAGAATACCGAGGTACTTGGTTTTACAGTACGAGAGTTTGCACCGAGGAAGTAGCTTTCCTTTCCTGTGAACGTCGTTTTGCAGTGGTGTTCTACCCAGCACAGTCGTAATCATCAATACCTCAATGTTGTAGATCATCCCTACATCAATTGATGTCAGGTTTACTTCGTACATTGCCAGGCACATTGCCCATCCTTGCTCCTCTTACGAAGAAGACGCCCTCCCACTGCGATTCTGGAAATCTTCCCAGTGCCACCAGTGCCTCAATGCTACCGATGGGAGGGCAGCGACGGTACAACGAGGAATCTTAGCCCCCCCACTACTGCTTCGTACTCGCACACGATACGGAGCGCAGGAGTGTACTTCATATGAAACTCTACAATTGTACCCCCTTCTTGGGGCCAGCCGAGTCTCTTCTCTTGCCACTAAGACGAGCCTGTGAGCGAATGGAATTGTTTGTATTTGGCTTTGAGTCCATTCTTGATGACACCTCCACGCTGTCCCCAATTTTGTTCGTCGTCAACGGAAGAAATGTTCCAAGTACTCATAATAAAGCGACCCCATAGATCGCCAAGCCCCACGCCCCCTCCCACACCCCCCTTCACTACAACATCCACCCCTTCCTCCCCCATCTGGATCGACGAGGGCGACTAGGGGTATCGACTAGTGTAGTCGAGACGACACTTTTAGCATCCAAGCCGTCTGACTGGATCGCCTTTCTCTCTGTCTTGGACAGACTTCGACCTACGAAGTACGAAGTAGTCAGACACCTTGGCAGCCCAGCCCTTTCGGTGTCCGTTACCCCATAGGAGGTCTCGTGTCTACTTCCTCGTACTTTAGACTCCGCGACTAGCCAGGCCCGCTGGATATATAAGCCTCACGATGCCCCCCCCCCCTTACCACTTGCTCTCAGGTCAATCAAGACACTCGCGTCCATATCATTACCTGCTTGACTTTTTCAACTTGCACAGAGGTTTCCTCACCTTCATCTTTCTACTTGCTATCATACTGCACGGAGTCTGTACGTCAGGATATCTCCTGTCTACGCCTACGAAATTTTTGGATATACTTTCACCATCCTGCGTGGATAAAGACCAGCACCTCTCGTCAAGGCCGCTTTAGCCTACATCACCAGAGACTCTCAACTACTTGGCCCAACCGCCCTTGTTTGCTGCCTCTTAACCACCTCCCACCATGACTTTCAGCACGATCACCCCACCTCCTCAGGAGATCTGCACTGAGATGGGCGCCCCCAAGGCCCCTCATCTCCGCCTTCCCAACGGCGTCTACGTCCCCTCTTTGGCTTTCTTCAACCCGAACGAGGACATTGACTCGGCGACTTTGGAGCGTCACCTCATCCGCCTCGTGAATGCCGGCGTGGCTGGCATCGTTGTCCACGGCTCCAACGGAGAGGCTGTTCACCTTTCCCACACCGAGCGCGCTGCCATGATCAGGGTTGCCCGGGATGCCATTCTTCACGAAGGCAGCGAAACCCGCATCCCCTTGATTGCGGGCTGCGGAGCCCATTCTACACGGGAAGCTGTCCAACTCTGTGTAGACGCGGCAAAGGCCGGCGCCAGCCACGCCCTTGTTCTCCCTCCCAGCTACTACAACTCTCTACTTTCCGATGACAAGATTATTCAGCACTTTTACGACCTCGCAGACCGCAGTCCCATCCCTATCCTCGTCTACAATTTCCCTGCTGCGGCGTCTGGTCGCGACCTGAGCTCTGACGTCATTCTCAGCATCTCTAAGCACCCCAACGTCCTCGGCGTGAAGCTCACGTGCGGAAACACGGGCAAGCTTGCGAGAATAGCGGCCGAGGCGCCCGAGGGCTTCTTCGTAGCCGGAGGCAGCGCCGACTTCATCCTCCAGGGACAGGTTGTCGGAGCCCACGGAACGATTTCTGGTCTCGCCAACATTGCCCCGCGCTGCTGTGTCCGCATCATGCAGCTCTTTGAACAGGGAAAACTACGCGAGGCCAGGGAGCTGCAAGCCCTTGTGGCCAAGGCGGATTGGGTGGCCATCCAGACCGGATTCGTTGGTGTCAAAGCTGCAATGGTTCACTTCTCCAATTACGGCGGCGTGCCGAGGAAGCCTTGTGTGGCGCCCACACCAGAGGAAATGAAGCGGATCTCTTCTGGTCTCGAGGATATCGTTCGTCTCGAGCAATCATTCGAGGAAGCCGACTTGGCATGATCGAGACCACCTACTCGCCGAGATTCCTGCTGGCTTAGCAGAGGAACAGGCAGGCCTAGGATGTGTGGGGTTGGCGTTGTCGTTTGATTCGAGATGGTGGTAAGGCACAACACAAAAGTTGGGCGACGTTGCACCGACACATCAGTGACGCGGAATTCGGTTTTGTGGAGCTGTCCCCATTGACTCCAACAAAAACTGACGACTTCTCCGGCCTCTCCATCCACCAAATTGCCAGTGGGGCTTTCGATTTCGGTCGACCCCGCCTTTGTGTTCGTTTGAACGCAACGAGGGCTGATGATTTTCTGCTCCCCGCATTTTATTCCCACCAGGCCGGCCGTGCCTGGTGGAGCCTTTCGGCGTTGGATTGGATTGGATTTTGGGACTCTCTTTCTCTTCTACCTCCCAAGGGCATCTTCTTGGGGATGGTGACACGACACTCAGCATACCGTGCTGACTTGTGATGCGTGGTGAAAATTTAATACTAATTGGGGAGCGGCAGAGAGCCTCGATGGTACCTCGTCCCCTTGTCACGATTATCATCGCAAAAAATTTTGGGACTCTTGGAGTCATGGGTGCATTCATTTGGGCTTTGGATATTTTTGGCATCTAGTTTATTTTTCCTTATGGTTACGGTTTCATGATACAGACGGATTGGATATGCTTGCAAAAATACACCTTCATTATTATTCATGGTAATCTGTTTAGACATTTGCCGAGTCCCTTTTGTGCTTGTGATTTTATTATTTTTGTTAGATCACTTTCGCGGTGTAAAGCAGCCGCCACCTTCCCGACCCTGCATGAGCCTCGCTCATCCTTATTTTGAGAACGAAGCATCGCCATCACGCTAACACCAATACCACCAATCTCGACCCCAGGCTGCAAGTGCCCCGAAGCGATTGACACGCTCTCCACATTCGTCCCCTTTGCAGCAACACAACAACACATCCAGCAGCCCCTCCCCCGCCTTTTCCTCGGTCGCTTGCTACATTACACTACATTGGAGTCCTCTTTTTATCAACGTGACCCCTCACCTGACGCGCCCTACCAAACAGACATATGCATGAAACAAGTGGCAGTTCAAAAGAGGATTATCATCCTTCTCCAGTTTAGGCAGAACCCGCTGGCAGTGGGAGCGAGCTGTTTCCTTGCAATGCTGGTTGCTGATGGCTAGTCGCTCCGTAGTGTGAGGAAGCTATTTTGGTCTCGCGAACAGCACACCCACACATGCGATGCAAGCTAATGGGACCGAGTGGGATTCTTGAGAACCCACCTCGTAGAGCTCGCCTCGGTGTTAATTGATACGATTTGAGTCCTCGGTTCATAGGACACAGCTAGGCAATAGACCCTCTTCGATTTCCTGTCCTTCCCCACCACATGATTGTTCAATAAGGGAGACTGACTGTGCCTGACAGACCCAGTCCGCACCGCCAATATTAACCCTTAATTTGCCCAAATATAATAAAATAAAATAAAATGAAATAAAATACCAGGGGACGCAAACCAGACCGGTGCTGTGCAACCAATACCTAGGGTTCCCTTTTGTGGAGAGCTGCATCCTATAGCTCGCAAACACGGCTCGTGATATTGCAGGTGACTTTCTTTCACTGTTCCGTTGGTGAGCGAGGCGAGTTCGCTTCCGATTCAAGGGTCCCACAAACGCAAACGGGGAGGGAGGGGCGGCGGGGCCTTAGCGGGGAAAGAAGCAACAAGAGCTGCTTGGAGGAGGAAGGGGGGGATAGGATGAGCTGGACAGGCCAATGGAGAGCAGGGTATTTGCATCGCTCGCAGATCAACCTATTTTACCGAGCTTGACTCTGGAGATAGGTTCAGAAGGATATACAGAGTACACTAGTTAGGCTGGCACTAGCTAAGGGCGGTCTGCTCCAGCGACGCGCAAGATCGTCCTGTCCGTCGCCCGTCTTGGGATCGACTGTTTAGGAGTACGGTATCATCGAGCGGGTTGTTAGCTCGTATACGACGCTTAAGCTTTTGGGCCCCACCGCATCTTTGCTGGAAGCTCGAAACCCCGCTGCTGCTGCTGGGCTGACCATGAGACCTCGGGTGCCAATTCATTCCAATTCATTGTGAGAGGGCAGAGGCAGACCGGCTCTCGGCGGAGGTGACGGGACTTTTCCCATGAAGGCATCTTGAAGCTTCACATAATAAACTTTTTTTTTTCTACGAAGTAGGGAGGCAACCGGCAGCCCAACCCATGGGACGTCATGCACAACCTCGTCACACCTAAAACGCAGGCATGGGAAAGAGAGAAAAAAAAATGAGAGGGCAGAAAGGCAAGTTTCCACGAGCTCTTTGCTTACAAGTGAGCTTTCCCGAGAGAAAAGTATTGGGGGGTGGGCAGGTATCTTCGGGTCTGCACGTCAGATCCTGATCACACCTCCCACACCACTCACCATGAGCATTTCGCTCTAAACACACCACCACACCCCGAGCTTGGCTCTTGGAAATCCATACTCCCTCCATCCTCGCTCACCTACATAGCCCATGCGAGCCAGCCAGAAACAGCTCGAGGGGCTAATCCCCGGGGCGCGGTCTCCTAGCGTACTTCATAGTCGGTCGAGGTGTATCCGCTGTTAGCCATCCCCCTCCATCAAAATCCCCATCCCACCCCCTCTGTTGATCCCTCCACCTAGAATTCCTTGTGTACTAGTTGCAACCCACTGTTACCCTCCAACAGCTCACCTTCTGCACCCCGCATCAGACCTATTCGTCCTAGATCGATCGCTGTGCAGCCGATGAGAGTTGGTTGCGCTAGGACCCCGAATTACCTAAGGAGGGAGGAGGGTCAGAAGGGAGAAGAGGAGGGGGGGCGAAAAGGGAATTCCCAGTGCACGCGTACGTCGTCTCAGTGCCCAGCTGCTGGCTTATACGCACCTTCGTCGTGGAAGGGAAGCGCACATCACTGCTCCTAGCCAGTTAAACTTGGTGTGAATTGCTCGGTTCTCACGAGCAGGGGCAGCAGGGTGTGAGATTAGAAGACCAGAGACAAATGGTGAATCAAGAACTGTACCATTTTCCCAATTCCATTCTCCCCTACAGCCTGCATCCGAGACCTGCAGACGGGGTACGATACTGGAGGCGGACGAATCGATTGCGCCGTAACTGAGGACGCCCTCGGCGTGTGAGCGGATCAATGAACCAGGAAAAGCAAATGTCGGTTGACGACGTCCTCGAGTCTAGCAAACGCCAGCGCTCACCAATGTCCGAAGAAGTCGTTCCAACTGCCCGAGCTAGCATCATACATTGAATTATTGGAACAGGCCGGTGTGCTACGAGGAGGTGGTCAAGCGAATCAATGCCCCCGAGAACCGACTCCGGTGCTGGGCTCACCTTGCACTACCTCAGTACTTCAGACCCTCGTTCACAGCCCGCGTCGCAGCCTGCATGAAAAAAAGGCTATGCCGGCCAGTAACTTTTATTCTTTTTGACGAGGGTCGATTTTGTTCAGCAATTTCCGCCTTTTCTGATCTCCCGTTTGGTTTCCCGTTTTCGTTTACCACGCGTCCTTGACCTTGGCTAATAACTGGCAGATCCCCGTTCCGCCGGTCTGGGCCGATGTTGGGCATTGCTCTGCCATGGCGTCCATCCTTCTTGCCTCTGCCCCTTGGTCCAGGCTTCGGCTCTTGTGGATGCTTGTGGGGCGCGAGTTCTTGTCGGGCAGGAAGGACAGAACAGCAAGGGAAATGGGGAAAATTGATGAAAGAGGAAGGAATAGGCGTGAAAGTTTTGTCTCGTGATCACTGCATTGGTCGAATCACGGGGAAGAACACATGGTCTTTTCACATGAGCTCTGGCAAGAAACTTTTTTTTCTCCCTGGTCTTGCCTGCCTGCTCTTGGATTTTTTTTTTCTTTCCTTCTCGGAATGACGGATCAGATTGTGATGGTAGCTGGCATGTACATATCAATTGATTGATTTGTACAACTCAATTGAATGCAGAGAGAGCCCAAGGCTTGGTCTGCTTGATCTGTGGGGGGTTTGCACGAGTCGAGATACTCAATGCTTGCCAATGGAAAGCTCCATGCTCGAGTGATGATGTATGTGACTCCGTCATCATTCCAAATGGTCAAGAGCTTGTCCATCCTGCTCACCGAATTGACACTATAGCAGCTAATATCCGAAGCCTGCCTTTTCGTGGAGAAGGTAGCAGCTTCCAAGTTTCCGATTGTCCCCAATTGCACCCCTCTCGTCCGCTTAAACTATATTTCACTCAAGATACGAGGGGGTGTATTACTTCGGTGTCAATTTACACCACATACTTCGTCCTTCCCTTCTAATATTTCGTACGAGATTCGACCCTACTGACGTACTTCTGTTGCGCTACTGTAAGTTCCAGGCAGGTGTCAGGCAATCTACGAAGTATACGTGCCCCAATCTTACCTTGCCCTGTAGCTTGCACCGAGCTTTGAGCTCGGAAGTGCCAGGCAGTGGTACTGACCCCCACGCCCGCCATTGGACCGTCCATCAGCCCAGGATGGTTTTGGCCAGACCGCCTGAGTTTTCGTGTTTTCACTTGCCCCGCCCCCTGGCGGTAACGCTGGAATCGCAAAGCCCTCAACCACGCCCCTCCCTCTCACCTGGCCAAAGAGAGTCTGGGCTCGATGAAGAATTCAACCCCACGGATCAATGATGGAGGGGGAAAAGTCCCCTGCGACAGTGCTAAATTTACCGGGTCGCATGGTACATCAGGGGTACGCTCCATGTGGAAACCTCGCGCTCTTGAAGGAAAGTACGATAAGTGTACCTTAGTACCACTTTTTCTCCGCTGTTCCCTTTCCCTCGACCGAGAGACAAAGTGTCAATTGATCTATCCTTGCAAAGCGCAAGGGGGGGGGGGGGTTTGTCAGGTAAAACTTTTTCTTCCGCTTCTTTTTTTTCTGCGCCACCACTTCGACGACTAATCATGAAGCTATTCTGACTTCGTAAACGGTTTCTCCCGTGAAACCGCGGGATGATGGGGGTCGCAATGGGATCTGATCCGAGTCCCTGTTCCGCATCTCTGGGTATTATTCCTTGCTCGCGACATGGATTCTTCGGGCTCAGACCCGAACATGATGAGTTTCTCTTTGTCAAGCCCGCCGTGGGGGATGAGTTGCTATCACAGAGACACCTTCTTTGTTCTGCCATACCTGAGGGCCTTGCCCGGAGCAGAGCCTGCCGTCGTTGATGCCAAAAGACGCTGGATACGACCCAACAAGGGCTACTGGCGAGGGAAGAAAGTGCCGAGATGACTCGGAAGCAAGGATTCGAACAAGGGAGGCAGTTGACTTCCTCTTACGAAGTACGAAGGCGGATGGAGGGGCATGGGTTGAACGAGAGGGCGTGCACGCCCTGCATGCTGCATGTCATGTTTTCCTCGAAACCTCGGGGCTTTTTTAAAAAATTTTGCTGTTTTTCTTCACACTTGTCCTCATTCTTCTCCTACCTTTCGGCGGGAGTACCGTGCCCAAGTGGGATGGGGATGGCTCACCCCCATGCTCTCCCCCGTCCTCAAGGTTTGGCGACGCCGAGGCTGGGTGCTTCTTGCCCATGCACCTACGCCGGTGCTTTGGGCTGTGGAATGGCTTTTGGCTCGGGTTCGGGCATTACGGTGAACGGTGGACGGTGTACGGACAGACGGAGGGACAGGTTAGGTAAGTGGTCGCGTGGCTGGGTGTCTGTCGGTTTCCCCTCTCTTGCTTTCCCGAGGTGGTGCGTGCCCCGTTCATCCCTCACATCCCGCATGCTTGTACGTACGTTTGCTTCGTAGAGCCGTTGCCGGAACGGGAGCTGGTTCCTCTGCCGGCATTTCTGTGGAATCTGGTTTCAATGACAAAGAGCAGCCACGCGTGCACCGTCAGAGTCCTCGTCCGGATGAGGGAGGACTGGACCCAGCAACCGGGAAGGGTTAGGCCAGGATATCCACGCTCGGGCATTTACACATTCACCCGCACCTTAGAGAGCATCTATCACCTTGCTCTCTATAGGTTGGCTTATTGGTTCTGCTCACTCCTTAGCCTCGCTTCGGGTGTGGGAGACAGTTCAATGTGGGGTGGGAGCAACTTGTAGGGGGTGGACTTACACCTGACATTGGACTGTGTTTACGCCACAACAGAGGTCTGATCAGCCTCACTGGGCTTGATCTTAATATGACGTCAGGAGAGAGCTGGAGGGTCTTCTTCGAGTTTGCCACAAGAGAGCTGAGTTGCGACTGGTGATGAAGGCTCTTGCGATGATGTGAACACCTCCATGTGGACGGAGCCGAGTCGAAGTGCATTCACTAGCCTTGCATCTCAGAATCGGTCCAAGACTACAAGAATGTTGAATTTGATCAAGAGGTGATTGATGGGATGTATACAGTTGATTGAGCTGAGCGTTCAACTTAGGCCAGCCAAATTTCGAACGATGTACGATGTCTCCGTGAGCTGTTGAGACGACTGCGACCCATCTGGACTTTTCCCCCCTCTGTCACAGCTCGCCGATACTCCACTCTTTGAAGCGAAGCCCATAGAATACAAGAGCGCTGGGCTGGGCGAAGCGGTTCTTCAATTGCGATGGCAATATGGACGACGAACTGTGGAAGTATGCTTCATTTATCCGCAATACCACGGCACGAAAGCCGCCCCAATGGCCGTCTTGACGACCCCACAATATCACTACCGAAATAGGTACGGCAGGGCATCGCCGACTAAATGGAGCTGTTCAGCAAATTCAGAAAAAGAGTGTACATTGTTCTGTTCTTGCTCACAGTGCTCCCATATTAGAATGGATTACCCGGGGGAGGTCATGCGGCTTTTGCCGCACGATAAAGCTATATTCCTTTCTTGCGAGACGCCACCTTGCTTCTGTTCAGCTCCATTGGCTTCCTGACAGCTATGAAAATGTTGGGAAAACAAGTTTTGCGAAGCGTTTTAGCCCTCGTGGCTTCGGGATTGGTGTCGGTGGTGACCTGCGAGATCAACGTCACCCCGTTGAAGACGACGGCATTGGGGACCGACCCGGAGGGGAGCGCGCGTCTTAATGGCATGAGCTTTCAGCAAGATGCGCTGACAACCTTTAACGGATGGTAAGAGACAGAGAGGAAGAGAGCAAAGAGCTTTTTCACACCCTCTTCGTCCGCTGCCAGAGACTGACCTTGCTCTTCTTCTCCGCGTAGGCAATACGTCGCCTATTACGAATCGACAGGCACGTACAATCGTCAAAATGTCGCCCTCGGCCGCCGCAACCTCAACGGCGGCAGCGACCCTTCGGACTGGGAAATTCTCAAGTTCACGGACTATGTCCAGCAGACGCAGGATTCGCACAATACCATCTCGCTGGGCATCTCCAGCGACGGCAAGATTCATCTCAGTTACGACCACCACGACGTGCCTCTCAACTACCGCGTCAGTGATGAGGGAGTCGCCGCGGACCCCGAGGCGCATGCGTGGAGTGCGAGTCTGTTTGGGGCTACGAGGCATGATTTGCCAGGTGCGGGGACGGGACCTTGGAGGCCGGTTACGTATCCGCGGTTTGAGAGGGCTGGTGAAGAACTGCTTTTTGAGATGAGGATCGGACAGTAAGTTGGTGGTACCCCCGTTTGCTATGCCTCTTTGATCCCAATTGCTACTAACAACCTGAATTAGATCCGGCTCTGGCGATAGCTACTTGTACAAGTACTCCTCGGGCTCCTGGTCGCCCATCGGCAAATACATCCAAGGCAACAACAACAACGCCTACATAAACGGCATAGACTACGCCAACTCCACGCTCCACATCACCTGGACCTGGCGCGAAACCCCTGACGTCGTAACAAACCACGATCTCGGATACGCCTACAGTACCGACCTCGGGCGCACATGGAACAACAACGCCGGCACGTCCATCGGCCCCACCATCTCCCCCGCGAGCTCCGGAATCCACGCCTTCTCCATCCCACAAAACAGTGGCATCCTCAACCAAGAGGGCCAAACCGTCGACCCGTCCGGGCGCGTCCACGTTCTCAACCGCGAAAAAGTCAGCGGCGTACTCACCTGGCTCCACTACTGGCGCGACGAGGGAACGGGGAAATGGACCAAGAACCCCATCAAGCATTCCCTCGGCGCGCTGACGCAGACGGGGAGGAGGGGGAAGTTGGCGGCACATCCCGTCACGGGGGACTTGTTTGCCATTTTGGCGGCCAATGACGGGGTTGATGTCGCGGTGTATGCGGCTACGAAGGCGAGCGGGTATGGGGATTGGAAGGAGGTGTGGAGAGAGGGGAGGTTTGATGTCGAGCCGTTGTTTGATCGGGCTTTGTGGAGGGGCCAGGGCGGTGTTGAGGGCGGCAGGATTTTGAGCTTGTTTTTGAATACGCAGGGAGGGTATCCGGAGAGGAAGGTGACGGTTGTTGATATGGAGGTGGAGGTGTGAAAAGTAGATCTTTAGATGAAAAGAGGAGAGGCTCTTCGTCAAGAGGTTTACGGTGGAAAGAACTGTTGAAAATGGCTATGAGCTTGCTCCTTAGATGCTAATTGGTATCTATCGCTTCGCTTGTAATTCGTTATTCGTACAATATTAGATGGATCCCAACCTCGATGTTGACCGTGTTTCGAATGGCACGGCGCAGATCAACGTATCAACCAGGAAGTTCCGCAATGGGACCATTCCTTGGCTCCGCCGCAGCATACGGCTGCGGATCTGGGGTCGCCGAATCGCTATATCTCAGATTCGACTCTCTCTTCGCTGCCACCGGCGTCACTGCAGACGCAGCCCCATCCAGCTCCGACCTCATCGACCACGGCCTCGCGCCCCTCGACTCCAACTCCGACGGCGCCGCCAGCGAACCAGGCGTCCCCGGCGCACCAAAAGGCCCTGGCGCAACACTGCCGTCACCACTGCTCTCCAGCTCCGCCTTGGATTTATTCTCATCGTCCTTCCTCTTTCGCCTCAAGAAAAGCAGAGCCAAGACGGCAAAAACAGCAATGGCGCCTACAGAAACACCCACGCCGATCCCCGCCTTTGCGCCCACGCTCAAACCCCCACCACCGCTGCTATTATCGCCCAGATCTCCTCCACCAGTCTGCGAAGGCGCAGCGTCTCCGGACGTCGCGCTCGTAGAGGGGCCGCTCGAGTCGGTTGTGGGAGAGGGCACGTGTCCCGGTTGCCATATGACGCTTTGGCCCGAGGCCGTGGGTAGCTGTACGACGTTTTCGAGGATGGATGCGTCGGTGAAGGCGACTGTGCGAGAGGTGGAGGGGCAGAAGCAGTGGTCTGCTGAGGTGAGGGTTTCGGGGCGGGAGGATTGTGAGCAGGCGACCCATTGGTTGGAGGTGCCGTTGCAGTAGACTAGGCCGGTCCAGGGTTGACCTTTTCGATTGTGAGCGTGTTGTTAGCGGGCTGGTTTCGTTTGGTGTTAGCGAAGAGAGTGTACATACCGTCAAAGGCGCCCTTGTCGGGACAGCTTTCGTCCTTGTACTCGGGATCACTGCAGCCAGAGAGATACGTGATGCCAAACTTGCCGTTGAAGCAGGCCCGGCTGGAGAGGCACATGTCGCCGGCCTGGCAACACGTCTTGTGACCTAGACCGGCATTGCCGCAGGGGAGCATATGCGGATCGGCCTCGTCATCGCGACCGGAGTAGCAGGTGCCGTTGGAGATGAAGGCGTTTAGGTTAGACATGGCTCGGTGAGGCTACTGGGGGAGGATTTTGTTTTTGTTCTTTTTTTCCGGTTCTTTTTTTCTTCGTTCCTAGGCGATGGCCATGTCTGAGGGGGGATCTTGGCGTGCAACGTGGTTTGAGTCGTAGGAAGTTTGAGCTTGGACGGTTTTTCTCTTGGCGATGAAGTTTGGATTCGTTTTTTGTTTGGCAGGATTCAATAGTGCTTTGAGGAATGAATGAGAAGAAGAATGAAAAAAAGGAGCAGAGAAGGACGGGATGATTCTCGCGGCGTTTGAGGAATAAAATCAACCAAAATGCGACGGGAAGGAGACAGGGTCGCACCAAGGGACATGAATCACTCTCTCGCAAGGACCCGAGCGATCTGAAAAACAATCAAAAGGGATCAATTCAATTAACAAGATACGAGCTCGAACGGGAACGGGAACGGGAAACAGCTCCTGCCACCGACGAGGACACCGCCTCTTTCCTCCCTCGATCTGACCCTTAATCCAACCAACGGACCAAACAAGGCCCGGCGATGCCTGTACCGCGCATCGTGTCGTTTTCCCCATCGCCTGTTCCTGACGAGATGTGTCGGGTTTAGATTCGTCCTTGGTGGAAGGTATCATCGCAAGGACCGAGGATGCGGGTACCTCTGTTTCACCATTCAAGTACTTCGTACGACGTCGTACCTTTGGCGTGCCTGAGTTCGGGCCGGGTAATACGAAAGGGGGGGAGGGAGGATGGATCTGCAGTGTTTTATTTTGGGATCGCAGGATTTCCGAGAGAAGCCCCTTGGAATACATGTATTCGGCCCGCGGACCTCAATTGGAAAAAGATGGGGATAGAATTGAGGCCTCCTTGTAATTGGGGCCGAGGATTTATTTAAGGTCCAGTTTTCTCTCTATGTACAGCGCAGACCACAATGCAACCATGCTCGTTCAAACGGCTATCCCGAGATGATAAAGGACATCCGAGGCGTGATTCGACCCTACTCCTTGGAGACATCCGTCGATCCCTTCGAACTTTTCCAAGCCTCACACAAAGCTATGCCTTCGTCAAGGAAGACGGTCCTCTGTCTGAAAGTGCTCTCGCATCTTGAGAGAATCATCACAGGCAATCAAGGGGGCTAGCACTTCCATCTCGACATGTTTCTGCCTTTCAAGCCCTCGATTGCATGTAATCCGAACTAGGATCTAAAAAGAAACGAATGAATCGAGGTTGCGCCGTTGCGCCCACTGAATGCCACTCACCTAGAAGCCCCCGGATTCCCATGAAAGCCTCGTCGGACCCAGAGTTTCCCCTCGCTCCAAAGCCAACATCTCGCTCGCTCTTAGGTACCGACATTCAGAACGGGGCCAGGCGCACTATATGCCGCCACCATGACCGGCAAAAGAAACTGCTCAAGCCTCTTACTCTTACACCCCTTACACATCCTGCTTCATCATCCGCTGCGTGCATCGCCTGCTCACCGTCAATTGACCTGCTCATCACCGAGGAGCTCTGAGAGGTTCGCTACGGCGGTTTGTAGCTCGCTCTCATCAAAATGATTCCTTTGCTCCTCCAGATGCCTCATCAAGACTTGTCCGGATGTGGTGTTTGGGTCGAAGGCCAGATCACCACCAAACAACGCCAACTCAAAATTTGCAATCATGATATGTTTGCTGGCTGCGTCGTATAAGATATTGCGAGGATATGGATCGCCGTGCCAGATTTTCTGCCGATGAATTTCGGTATACGCGCTGGTTATCGCGTCGATCGCGAGCCCTCTGTCAACCTCATTGATGATGGATCCGGAAAGAGCCTGCCCGGCCCAGCTGAAAAGCAAGAATTGTTTGAACACACAGCCATCGCAATAGTATGGCAAATCCAGGTCTATCATGCCGACGCACACGGGGACGAACCTCCCTTGTATCTCGCGCATATGGTCGTACATCTTGCTCTCATTTTGCAGACTCTCAAGTCTTACAGCCTCTACTCCCTTGGCAAGGAGGGTATACCCATAGGCAGACAGTCAAAGCTTGAAGAGTGACCCATAACCCTCAGATCGGTAGAGAGGCGTGGCATCCGCATCCGATCCACGGTCTTCAGCAAGCTGAACGCGAAGGAGACGAAGGAACTCGGGATGGGAAATGTGTCTCGGTCCATGGCTATGAGCGTTAGGACAGGTCTTATCGATCGCCCGGCCCAATGTTAATCCAAAGAGGCATTGATGGGTGCAGTATGGCTGGTCATGTATTCTTTCCCGAGTCACCATGCCCTCCTTCCGTCCTTCATGCCTGCTCTGGTGCCGTCCCTGGCCGGGAATTGTGTCCAGGATGACAGTTCCACTGACGGAGCGAGCCAGGGGTAGAGGGGTATCCGCGCTATTGTTGTCAGGTCGCGGAATTGGCGAACCCTCGAGGCTATTCCGGCGCAGGGCTTCGTACGCGGAAGCGGAAGGTGGTCTGCGAGCGGCTACATTCGAAAATTTGGCCAGCGTGTCCTTGGACCCCACAACCCACCTCCCCAGGCTTGTAGCCGTATCATACCAAGATTGCGGGGGCAGTGGTGCACGGAGAGCCTGGAGAGTAAAGGCCAGGACTTGCACGAAAGCGGTACCGTGAAGCCTGTTCTCGTCATCCTTGATAACGTCCAGACTCGGCACGCATACGTGATAGCGCACACTCGTAGGATCGTCTGGGATGTAAAGAAAGACGAATGCCCCTCCTGTACAAATGTATCCGTATTGAACGCCCATTCTGACCATGTAGGAGAAAAGCTGGGTGATGGCAGCCGCGGTGGGTGCCCTCGCTGAGAACACGAGGTTGTCGCCTTCTCTAGTGATCACGTCTCACTCCGGCTGGATCTCGGACACTGAACCCACAACCAATTCGTCCCGGGTTAGCTCGTATGGAAGTTTATACTCGACTACCATCAGGGGGATGCTTGTGCCGTCTGATCTTCTGTATATGCAGAGCTGGTCTGGTCGATAGTGAGGAGGCGTGAAGATTGTTGCTGCCGCCATGGGAGCCGTATCTCTGGTATCGTCCCAAGGAGACTCGGGGGAAATGGTGCTGAGTCGATGTGGGCGACCTTGAAACTCGATCCCCGTTCCGTCCAGGCCAAAGCGGTCGCGTAGGAGCGGGATTTTGCATACTGCACTCACCAGCTTCTCCACCTCAATCTCAACGCTGGTACGGTGAAATTCTTGGAGATGCTCCCTTTTGTAGGCGGGCTTAATCATGAATCGTAGAAACTCCAACTCTCATTGGGACGGGAATCCCACTGAGAGGCGAAAGCCGACTTGGATAGGTGGTTCTGCAATTCCTCTTGTCTTGCTGGGAAGTCATCCCACGGAACGATTCGTCGGGGATAAATCTGGCCCTCGGGGGCATCTTTGTTGTCCTCTGTAGTGGAAGGATCGTCGTCGGTGGCTACCTCCATCGCGAGACTGGGAGCGTCACAAGCTTCAAGACAATGCCCGGTTGGATGTGGCTGTGCTGTGTCCATCCTTCCCTTCATCGCCCTCGTCTCTTCTTCCATCGCCTCTATCAACTCGTTCATCAGGTTTATCTCTTCTGCCATTGCTTCGCGTAGGGCACTCTCTGCGGATTTGAAGCGGCGCCTCGCCTCCAATGTGCGACTGTTCGCTTCCGCGACGGCTTGTTGCAACCTCGCGACCTCATCTTTTAGTCGGCTTCAGTGTAGGGTGCTATGGCGACGGTTGTCATCCTACACTGAGGTAAAGCTGTCGAGGTTTTCCCAGATTTGAAGCTGAAGACGCCTCTAGTGAGTCTGGTCGTGGTTCTCAGCGTTGGGAAGCAGTCGAACACCTTCCCTTATGGCGGCAACGTCGCGAGGGATTGATTGATCCGACAGAAGATGAATGGGGAAATGTTTGATGGGTTTGGATTGTGTTGACGGATTTGTTTGGTGGGAAGATCATGGGGGTTGTTGAGGTGGGAGGCGACGACAAGGCATGGCGAATGGTAAACAGGCTCCATCTGGATCAACACCTGTTGTGTCTTCACAGGCAAACGCGTTCGGTTTCTTTCTTCTTGCTCCAGAGAGTTCAAGAAAGAGGTTCTAATTCTTCATTCTTCATTCTTCGGCTTTGTCTCGGATAAACACTGCCAATCCTCAGGGAAGGTGCGGCCATGACGATCTCGATCGTGATTTCGATTTCAACTTGGATGAGTGTGTAAAACCGTCGGCACTGATGGGCGAGGCGGGCAACGAGCAGATTCGCGTTTCCCCTGAATTTCTGGCTCTCCACCGAACAAACTAGCGAAAAACCAAGTCTTGATCTATTTACCGTTTGGTACAATACACTTCCACGGTCTGGCCTGGCGTGCAATTGGTTTGCTGGGTTCATCGCCATCCTCGATTTGCTCAAGAATTCACACTCAATTCGACATCCGTTCGATTCTATCTGACTTCTGATCCGATAAGCAAATCCACCAAGTTCTTGTTGAACAACAAACATGGGAACAAAGATCAACTTAACGGCGCAAACAGATTGAAATGAGCAGAATTTTAACCTCCTCAATCTCTTCTTTTCTTCTTTATCCTCTCAAACTTTTAACGCCTACTCTCTCCATTGAAATAAAAAACAACACAGACACCAACTTGAGATGACCCTTCCCCCTTTTCCATCCCCCTCTAATGCGCAAACCTAAAGTCCAGCCTCTTCATACCCTCATCCGTCGTATTCAGCACGTAGTCCTCCTGCTGCTCCTTGGTCAAAGCATTCCACTTCCTGTCTCGCACCTTGTTCCTCCAAATGTAAAACGCCTTGACGAGGTAAAACAGCGCGATGTTAAAGACTGTAATCCCCAACAAGATCTTGTTGCCCCTCCTGTACAGCGGCTTATCCTCATCTCGGTAAATGTTAGACGCGACGATGTTCCCGGATTGCACGAAGATGTTGTACAGAGCCGCGCTGACGGCCCGCGTGCGCACGCTGTTACTGTTCCTCGCATTCCACCCCACGAGCACGGCATGGCAGTACGGATAACTCAGAAGACCCGTGAGCAAAGCGTACCGGATCCAGGGGCTAGTCGATGCGGGAAGGACGACGAGGGCGAGGACCCAAGGGAAGATCCATATATTAGACGACGACGAGACGATGGCGCGCTCCTTGAGCTTTTCGGAGATCCACGTGATGATGAGGAGGTTGACGGCGAAGAGGAACTGCGACGGGATGGCGAGGAGGTTGGCCTCGAAGACGCTGAAGCCGAGCTGGCGGAGGATGTACGACAAGTACGTGTTGGGAGGAGCAGGGGGAATGTAAGCTGTGAGGCCGATGAGGTAGAGCGGCCACTGTTCCCAGTCCTTGAGGGTCTTCCAGAAGAGGATATGGTCGACACCCTGCCTGTTGTTCATGTCGCCTTTGCTGGGGTCGTCTCGCAGGAGTCGGTTGACCATGATGTATTCTTCGCGTTCGTTGAACCAGCCGTTCTTGCCGCGGAACCAGCTCTTGGTCTGGCAAGGGCCGGGGGGCATGAGTCCCCAGGATAGAATGCCGATGATCACGGTCGGGATGGCCTCGAGGAGGAAACTGTTTGGCGGGTCATTGTTAGTAGGGATTCTAATGAGTGAGAGCTGGTAAAGGGTTCGTGGGAAGACTAACAGCCATTGCCATCCTCCC
Source organism: Scedosporium boydii (assembly GCA_002221725.1). Classification (NCBI taxonomy): domain Eukaryota; kingdom Fungi; phylum Ascomycota; class Sordariomycetes; order Microascales; family Microascaceae; genus Scedosporium; species Scedosporium boydii. The sequence goes on along the minus strand of NJFT01000046.1, from coordinate 149,003 downwards.
CAGCCATTTACTCCTCTCATCTTCAGTACGCCAGCGGCGACCAAGGATCCTACAATGTTGCAAGTGCTATCCAATACTTTGTTAGCTTTTCGGTATCACCCTCAACTTGTTCTACGTCAGAGCTTCGCTCACCTCAGGGCCGTCCAAAACCACGCCAACCTAACAGGGAGCTCGTTCGACTTGTAATAGTAGGTGAGCCACAGGACAATATCACTAGAAGGAGTCATTAGTGTACATGACCGGTAAGGAAAAGATGGGGGACACCTCGTGGTGAGGGGAAACAACACGGCCACTTACGGGATGAAGCCTCCCATGAGCAGGCCCATGATCGCCTTGATAGCGTAGAACGATGCACGGTTCTTCAAGAAGGCTTGCGAACCGGCGACAATAGACCACAAGATGATGATGGTGGGGATCCATCTAGCAATTCCCGTCAGAAATATGCACTGGCTCAAAAGAGGTAGCTGCAAGGAGGTGGAGGGGAGTTAGTGTGAACGAAGAGGGTTTGGTTTGCACATACCTGTCAGCACCGATCTTCTTGCTGATGAGGCCGCTAGGCAACTCGGCCGCAAGGAAAGAGAGGAGGAAGATCTAAGCAATTACGATGAGCATTGGTTGCAAAGGTGTGCCCAAGGCTGGTTCTTGAGGCCGAACTTACGGTTTGACCGTAGTTGAAATCGTTCGTGTTCATGCCGAGTTCGGGAAGCTATCCCTCGTCCGTTAGCAAGATATCTTCCTAGGCCATTGGTTTCCTTTGCTCTTCTTTAGGGGGTAAACTTACCATGTTGTCGGAAATGGCACGGTTAATGTTCTTCCGGTGAATATCGAGAGAGCAAAACATAACCCAAGCCCAAACCATGATTCTCTTGTCCAACTATCCTCAACAAAGAAAACGTTAACTCGATCCCAATCTATACTCCTCAGAAACATGGCCCAACGGGGATATCCATGCCATAACGAGTCCCCTCTCACTCCGAAGAGCCACGAGAAAACTCACCTTGCGAACGAGTTTCTTCTCCTCCTCGGCCGTCCACTTGAAGTCGGGATCAAACCGGTGGCGATTTTCATACCGGGCCTTGTCGTAGATGCCGCGCCAGTAGTCCGCCACGCTGGGGTCCTTGAACACATGCTCGTCGGACGAGCCGTATCCGCCCGAGACATCGTTCCGGGAGGATATGGACGCGGAGTCGACGGAGGGAGGCGTATCCTCCACCTCGATCTTCTTACCCATGTCGACTTTGGCGATGGGCTCTTTGCGAGGGCAGAAGTATTGGAACAGATCCTAGGTGTAAGTGTCTTAGGCGTGATGGTCCCGGCCAAAGGAGGTAATCCGTGCCTTAAGTCTGACTGCCCAGAGGAGTTGATATCAGTGGCTCTGAAGTTCATCGTGAAACGGTAATGGCGACGTCTCAAGGCTTTATATCACACCCTCGACAGCTTCTCACACACCTTTTCGGTCAAGGACCCATCAAGGGAAAGAAAAAATATCTCAGTCCCACTGTCACATCTCAACTGCCACTGGTACGATTAGCAATCGATATTCCCCCCCATCCAAGGTCGTTTTTCCCAATACGGCAGATATATGATGGTAACATCCATACTATGATTACATCATATGCTACAGCTCCTAACCGATATAACGAGAAAGAAGCAGGAAAGAATAAAAGAAAACCAGTGACATCTCGATGCCTCTGCAGACGTGCATGCCCATGCCATGCGCCGCGTGTTGGATATACGATTAGGTGGGGATGCAAGTGGGATGAATGGAGGGTTGGCGATGCCCAGTCGATGGTGCAATGGAATCCCCGAATTGCGAGGTATAGAAAAATCGGGAGAGCGACTGAGAAAGATTGGACTTATTTTTGGTATGATAGGGCCCGCAGGAACGGGTGCAATCGTTTCCGTGTTGGGAGAGAAACGAAAGCGGTCCCGGTCGTATGCCAAGACTGTCCGGTCCCCATCCGGAGTGGCAGGGTTGAGCAAGACGCCATATTTCCACTTGAAAGGAATTATAAGGAGAAAAAAAAAATCTAGCAAGGAAAATGAGATGGACAGAGACAATGACGAGACCAAAGCGGCGACATGCATCGGATGCCATGGGCCTACGACGCCTGCCGGGGGATATGTCGAGCAAAGTTCGCCCACTACAACTCCAACCCACTTCTGGGAGGGTCCTGGTAGAATACTACCTCAATTTTGATGTACATTGCAGGACGACGAAGCGGCATTCTGCACGTGCTGCTGATCCGGGGTGAGAGAACGACTCCCGGTTCCTTGGACGATGAAGTGAAAACCGAAAAATATGACACGTCGATTGGCTCAAGCGAGGTCCGGGTTCAGGGAAAGATAAGAAATCATTGCCTGCCCCCCCTTCACTTACCACGTCGGCTTTTAGATCTGGGTCCCCCCCACGGAAATGGCGCCATGTGGGCAATATATGAACCTTGCATGCTACAGAAACCCAGAAAAAAGCTTCAAAGGGTTCATCGGACTTGAATCGACGAGGCACAAGGATCCAGCTGAAGGTTTCTCACTCTGCATTCCCCGGTTCCGGGTCCTCGTTGGTGGTTCTGCCGTGTTAGTGAACACCCGAGTTTGGCTAGTCCCGCCCAATGCGAGTTCACAAATACACTTTACTGACTCGAGGCAGATGCGTGGGGTGGCGGTAATTTTAAACATTGCATGTAATAGTGTAGGGTACTAAAACTACTTTATCGCCTGGGCGAAGCATGTTTCGAAACCCTTGAGCTTGGACGGCTTCGGGTACGAGAAGGATGGGTGGAGACCGGTCGAGTTAACCGCATCCGTCCATCGCACGGCTGGAGGACCCCTGACTTTTCTGACTTTTCGGGGACAACTTTGCCAGACCATTGGAGAGTTGGTCTTCTCGGGGACCTGTTTTCTGGCGCAAGAAGTTTAATCTCTCCGCTATGAGCTAGTTTATTCTGCCATCTACGGGCCATCTTTATATCGAAAGCAGTTTAGCGCCAAAATCATTCATCGACTTAGTGAGACGTGTAAGTGAAGCTTAAACTCCCATTTCTTAAAATCTTTAGCTTCTCATCATAGACCAATCAGAGCAAAGGGATATCTCATTCTAGCGCTCTGAAGCTACATACATCGATCATTGATATTGCCATTTTCAAAAACGAATTCTACGCTACTTGATAGTGGCCCGGTTATTCCTGCGCTTTCCACGCTTACGACTTAGCCACAAACGGCGTCTCGTAGGGCCTCTCAGCCTGCGGCGTAATGCGCGCAAGGTGCCTCCTCTCGCCGGTGGTCCAGTCGACGATGGCGGAGTGCTGCGTCACGCGGTTGTCCCAGACCACGACGGTGCCCTTCTCCCACTTGACGCGGACCTGGAAGTCGGCGCCCCAGGCGAGGTGGTCGTAGAGGAAGTTGAGGATGGCATCGGATTCCTCCTTCTTGAGGCCAACAATGTTACGAGTGACTAAATGTGTCTCTGTCAGATCTCTTTTCCATTTTTTCTTTCCGTTACGATTTCTGCTGTAAGTGGAAATGGTGGGACTTACACTGAGGGTTGATGAAGAGGGCCTTTTCGCCAGTGACGGGATGAGTCCTGACGATGGGGTGCTCGTTGACGACGGGCTCCCGCCTCTTGATACCTCCGCGCCTCACCGATCCATTCGCCTGCTCAACAGCAGAGTGCCTAGCCTTAAGGCCGTGCAGTCTCTCCTGAAACAGCGGGCTCAAGCGGTTATACGCCTCAGCCGCATTGGCGAAGAGGGTATCTCCACCAGTGCTGGGGAGATCCAGAACGTACAAGAAGGTCGTCCCGGGAGGCTGAGCCTCGTAGGAAACGTCCGAGTGCCAAGCCACCGAGCTCGTTCGGTTGGCAAAGAACGTGTCAATGGCGTTGTCGCCGGCCTGCCTGTGCACGAGGTGAATCTCGGGATGACCAGCAGGAGAGCCCGACGTGGGGTGGATGTGGTGGCGACCGAAGTAGCCGCCGAACTCGAGGGCCTCGGAGATGGGAAGGTCAGCGAGGTCCTGGTCGCGGAAAGCGACGACCTTGCGCTCGGCGATGAGACGCGCCAGCTGGTCCTTGCCGGCGGGCGAGAGCTTGGAGAGCTGGATGCCCCGGACCTCGGAGCCGGTCTTGGGCGTCAGGTGGGTGATGGTCACTCCGTCGCCAAGAAGCTCCGGGTAGGTTGGGTCGGCGTCCTTGCCGTGCTCGACATGCTCGAAGGGTTCGAGCGGGGCATACACTTGCTCGGGGTTCCAGGTAGGGAGGTAGTTGGGGTACTGTTGAAGAATGTTAGAAGATGAAGAGATTCGTGAATCCACATGGTCCAAGACTAGGTGTGGTGTGGGGGGAAGACGGCAATTGCCATTTTGGGAAATGTTTGCGGGTTGTGATGCTGAGCCAAAGGATGACTTGACATGGGTAACGGTGGCGTGCATGCATGGACAGGGTCATTGACATGGCAGAGGGAAGGGTGGGCAATGGGTGGAACTTGGAACGACAATGGAATGACGACCGTGGTATTGCTACATCAAGTTGCCATATACGAAGTACGAATGTGCTTACCGAAGCGGGGGCAAAGTCGCCAGTGCCCTTCTTCTCAACCTCTTCGGAGAATTTGGCAGTGCTGATCTCCTTGTAGTCGCCCGGGGGAGCTTCCCCACCGTAGCTCTTGTAGCTCGAGTGGACGGGGAGCTGGACGGGCAAAGTCTCGACAGCGGCAGGGGCCATGGCGAAAGGTACAACGTTGGCAATGGAATGGAAATTTGGTATATAGAGCAGAGCAGGCAAGGAGCAAGTATCAAGAGCTTTTAGGTTTATGGCTCGATGATGATGATATCTGAAGAGACGGCGACCCCGTGTCGAGGGACCCTTGCCATATATGTATATGTAGATACTTGACCCTGAAGAAAAACAAGATTACATTACTCCTCAAATAGAGTGCCAACCGGAGGTCAAGTCTCGATGCTCGGCAGTAACAGATGGTGCTTCCCAGTTAACTGGGGCACAGGGATGCGATTGCGCAAGGACCAAGTGCGATTGCACATCCCCAAGTCGAAGAGGGGAAAATGCACTCAAAACTAGAGCACGGAGAGTCCCGTCAGGCCATTTTTTTCGTGCTTTAGGGATCTCGATTTTTGGATTTATCAGCAAGATCACTTATACCTCAAAGAAAGCAGAGATGGAATTGTCTGAGAGGTTAGATGGGCAAGTCTAGGCGGGAGTTAAAGGCGTCGCTGGTGTGGGGGGAACAGGTTGACGGCGTTGGGGATTCCGAGAAAGGGGAAAGGAGGATGGCGCAGCGCGTTTGGCCAATCCACCACCCAAATCACGCAATCCCGCGATTTGTGCGAACAAAGTGTTGGCACCCCCGAATAATAATCACTGACGGACACACACTTGGCAGGTTTTCTCGAGACTCTGGGGGGACGCTGATCATTAATTCGTAGTCCTGGATGGAAAAGACGAATTGTGGGCACTCGCATGAAAATTGAGTGTTCGGCCTGCCTTCCCCGTTTTGTTGGTGCAACTATACACACATACACACCACTATTCGCAAACCGCGAAGCATATCGCCATCGCACGGTCACCGAGTCAGAACTCTAGTCGGAGCTCTCTAACGTACGACTCGGGCGTCTACCGGCAGATTGGCAAGATTGACAGGCCGGGACCCTGCACCAGGGCCGTGTATTGCGTTATAGATGAGAGATCCAGACTGGTTTCAACTTACACGGTTTTTGATTAGCGTGTTGAGATTGAGCGTGATGAACGTTGAAATCCAAGTCGCGATCTTGTAATGTCCGTACGTAATAAAATAGGACCTGGTCTAGAACTTGAATATCGAACCACTGCATGCGACCTGGCATCTCAGGTCTCATCGCCGTGAGCAGTTCGCGATGTCGACATCGCTTTCCGGGACTTAAGGCACGGGTCGGGTTTAGGGTTACGGTTAGCTGCCATTGATGAATGGAGGCAGATAGGGCGCTCAGAGACAATGAAAACAGGCTCTTCCTCCGATCCCGGAAAATAGAGACATCTTTATTTAGCCAAAGACTCCGATTCTGGATTGGCATTCGAGCTTCAGCAAGAGTTCGAGGATTGCGCAATCGGTGCGCTGTGTGAAGTCGTCAAGATACTCCGTCTTGGCACGGCAGTGGAACGGATGACTGCAACTGTATGCAATTGAGAGTGGGGTGCGAAAAGTGGTGGCTGAGTCAGCAGGTTGGCAAACACAGCCAAGATCCAAAGACCCGAGAATCAGCGTCGAACTGCTGCTGAAGCTTCAATTCTTACCGCCAATCGCGCATGCGATTTGGTAATCAATAGAGGATGGAGGATTGGCCAACATTTTTTAGCTGGTTCGGAGGTAAATTTAGCATCAAAGAGGCCCTGTTGAGCCTAATTCTTTCTTCCTAGCTCGTCCAGGAGAATGCCGAATCGAAATCGGTCAAGGACATCAGGGCCACATTGTCCGACAGATCACAGCGAGATGCAAGATTCTCAATTGTCCCAACAGGTAGGAAGGTGCAGGTGGCCGCACAATGGTCGCCCAAGGAATCCTTTGGCTTCGTTTCGAAACAATGTTGGCACCTTCGCCTCCCTGCGTGCCCTGCCGGCCCTGTAAAACCCTCCCCCAGGTTTCTCACTGCGAATTTTCTGGACACTCTCAGCCAACGCAGCTGGGATCTAGCGCTGAGGCGACGCCAAACGTCTCCAACCACAGCGTCGGAACGTGGCGTGCGCGGCCCTATTGGTCACCCGTCTCACCACTACCGCAGTTCCTAAACGCCCGGGGAAAATAAACTAGCGTGCCCTGTCCAGCCAAATGTGCCTCTGGCACCAACGCTACGACACCCTCCCATGCAGGGGCCCAAAGGATTACTTTTTCCAACGTCAGGTAAACCGCATCTCCGCGGAGCTCAACCTCATCTCTGGTTTGGCACGTCCCAATGTGCCAACCTCGGCGCCAAATGCTGGGAGAACACTGGCTCGGGGATACGTCGAGGATCAATTTGGCCTGGCAGGGCTGGACTTTGGCATATACCTAGCATGCGCCACCCATCGTGTTTGCTTGAATCTTGGCTTCTGTTGGGACCTGCGACCTTTTCTTAGGCCAAATGTGACGTGGTGGCCACATCGTGTGCGGTGTTGGTGCTCTTCGCAAAATCCTTCGTCCACAACTATCAATCGCACAGAAATCCTAAGCCTTCCTTCTATTTGTGTCTCGTCAAGTAAAAGCGATAACGACTTATTTTTTGGTCCCCGTCATCCTCGTACTAGCTCCGCTTTTCTCTGTCTCTCTCGTCTGTAGTCAATTTCCTTGTCTTTGCTACGCTATCCACCACCACCACCACCAGGAGACCCACACATCGATCGGTAGACGGCACGATTTTCTCAATCACCGACTAGAAATTCCGAACAGAAGAGGAAAAGAAAAGAAATAAGAACACCAGAGATGGGTCCTCCACCCCCATACCCCGCCGAGATCATACTAGGCAATCCCAAACGCTCCTGCTGGACCTTCGATCCCGCCTCCGGCTTCTACGACCTCACTCACCCCACTCGATTCCGCCACTCCCGACTCCCCGTCCTGCGCCTAAAAACGACGACGGACCCCATCGTCGTGAACCCCCTCAAATGCGCCCTCATCGTCGTCGACCTCCAGAATCTCTTCCTCTCTCGCGCTCTCCTCAACCGCCAAAGCGCCGTCCACGCCGCCGAAGAAACACTGCGGGTCCTCGCCTATCCCGCCGCTCAAGAGGCGGGCATTCACATCGTTCACTTAACATGGGGCTTCACTGAGGAGGAAATACGGTCGGCGCCGCCTCCGCTTCTGCGGCGGTTCGGGTCGCTCTTGGATAAGATTGGTGTCGGGGGGCGCATCGGTTCCTCCTCCTCCTCTTCTTCTTCTACTTCGTCATCGGCCTCTTCCTCATCTTCCTTGCGCTCGTATTCTGTCAAATCTCCAACGATGCCGACCATCGCGAAGCCGACAATAGGAGATGAGATTGGCCCCATTACGCTTTGGAATAAGCAGGTCGTCCTCGGAGGACGCCTCCTTCTCCGGAATACCTGGAACGCAGAGCTATATGAATCTACCCGTCGCGCCTTCGTAGCCTCCCACGATACGCCCCTACCTCACGCGCGGTTCCACAAGACCCGACCATCTGGATTCTTTTGGGCCGGTCCATCCTCGGGATCAGGAGATGCAGGTGGGCCCGATATCGTGAGGTTTCTTCGCGCGAGGGGAATCACGACGCTCTTTTTCGGTGGCGCGGGGACCGAGGCGGGGATATGGGCTTCGGCGCAGGATGCGTGTAATTGGGGCTTTGACGTTATCATGTTGGCAGATGGGTGCGGGACCACTGCTGCCGAGGGCGTGGTCAGGACGGTGGAGGAGTCTTGGGCGGACGAGGTTGGGTTTGTGACGAGTTGTGAGGAGTTGACGAGGGGGGTATCGAGTATGGCGAGAGAACATTGAAGAAGGGTTTGCGGGGGGTTGTTAATTTGCTTTTAAGTTTGTCAAACTGGGATGGAGGAGTTGATTTCTTGAGCGATATATGACTTCAAGGGCGGATAGTGTGTTTGGCGCATACTGGGAACCTTGTTTTTTGTTCTTTTTTTCCTTTTCCTTTGCTTCCTGTTGGCTTGGTATTACCAAAGAGTGTATCACTTGAGAAACAAGAAATTCTATTCAGGAATGATTCAATGAACTTGATGAGACTACTTTGCGTTACCCATATTCATGTTTGCCATAAGTCAAAGAAAAAAAGAACCCAGAAAGATTCCGAACTAGATTCATTCCCACCAGCTTGGGAATCCCCCGCAACTCTTCAAATGGGCAATCTCGGCGAAGAGGCGGAGATAAAATGCTTGCCGGTGACAAACCCAAGGGCAAATATCAGCTTGGAAGCCACATTCTTATCACTAATATCTATATAGTACATGAGCCGCTTTCCTTCCTTACTTGTTAGTTGTCTCTTTCCTCAGTATATTTACATTTCCTTAGATACGGTACACGTTGATCACCTCAAACCCTTCCAGAATCGACCTTCCCACTTGAGTGGGCAGAGGGCGCATCACGAGCATCTTTCCCTTTGAGGATTTTCCTCTTCCCTCTGAAGAGCTTTTTCTTTCTACTCTCTCTTGTTCTTCGACATCACAAACCCCCCTACTGTCGACGCCCCCCGTTCGGTGTTATTCCTCTCCGATCCCTGCTCATTGCCTCGTGGATTCGAGCGGCCCGACGTGCTGGTAATCGCTTCTTCTCCTTCTTGATCAGGGTGCTGATCCAATTCTCGACTATAGCTCCCACGCTCAAGACTGAGGAGCAGGCTCAAGCGTATTTGCGACGGGCGGTTCGAGGCATCCCCCTCTTCGTATACAGTGACCTGGACGGCAACCGAATCGCAGATTTGTTGGCCCGATTGGCAACTACTAAAACATCTAAGTGCCTAGGGGGTGCGTTCCTTCTGATTCGTGCAGCTCTCCTGCGATCTCTAAGACAGAACAGACTGGGCATGTGAAATGCTGCAAACATGTGGACACTTTATATTTAAAGGAAGAACTCATGAATCATATCTATAAGGGAAGGATCAGTCACCCCTTCCGAGGTTTGAGGGTACGGCCTTGTGACAGTTCACTCCTCAACTATAAAAGAGCCCTTCCGCTCCCCCTAGCCTCCTTTCTTTTTTTCTCCGCCAAACAACATCAGATAGTAAGTGGCCAACCCCGTCGTTGTGCATCCGGGTCCCCGTATGCCTTCAGTTGTTATGGGTCAGTGCCCGCCTTGCCGAGATCCATTGTGGACTCGTAGCTAGGTTGCCGTGGGCCCGCCTTTACCCTGCTATTGCTGACCTACTATTAGTAGCTTCCTTAATCCTTAACTCCCAGCGATCTGGGTAACAACCTCCTCCGCGGCAACGCTCTGTCTCTAGCTGCGGCTCTATATCTCCCAGTGCCCCTTTGGGGCAGAGCATGCCGCTACTACTCACTCGACACTCGAAGCACCCGTCGTTCATTTGGTACAGAGCGTCCCGCATGCAGCTGCGAAGCCACGATAAGACGGCCACTTTAGCGTATGGAATGTTCTTTTGACGCTTCGAACCAATGTAATCTACTCAGAAACGCCATATGCCTATAAAAATAACGACCAATTCCTTCCAACTCGCTTCCTTCTTTTCCTTCGGCATCCCCTCCCAGAGCGTAGGAGGACCGATCATCGAAACCAACCCGGACCTTCGTACTAAATAAGAGGCAGAACGATACCTCCGGCGGATGGTCATGGGTGTACCTGCCGATCTGTTCGCTATATATCGGTTCCTTCCGTTCGCCGGCTGGAATTTCTTTCCAGCTTTCGGTCACTTCAGAGATGGATATAATTCTTGGATATGGAAACTATCAGTATAACTCAAACACAGGGATCTCCGGCACTGATCCTCAGAGGTTCGATCCGACTTCAGGCGGTGTTGTTCCTAGCTTCTTCGACTCGGGGTTTGAAGATGTCTTCAACCGATCGGGGGCTCCCGCAGTCAATTATAAAAAGGCTCGAATCCTCTCCTCGAAGCCCTTTCTTCTTTTTTCCTTTTCTTCTTCAAGGTCGCAAGCTATTCATTCGACTTCGCTTCGACCTCGCTGCCCCTGCCCCCTTCGCTCTTCTCGAGCAATCAAACAAAAGTTTTACCAATCTTTGCCAATTCCAATTTTCACTCCCTTCGAGGTGTCTGCGGTCTCGCCTCGTTCTCGTTCTTGGTCCTCTCCTTTTTGTTTCGTTGCGAGGTTTCCGCTGGTGGCGGTGGCGCCACCAAGCGTTCGCACGGGGACACCTCTTCTTCCACTGGTCCCGCCTCTTCCCCCTCGGGGGCCGTTTCCTCCTCGCCTGTTCCCGCGTCCTCTCCTGCGCCTCTCAGCCGCATCCGACTAGTCAACCCTTCCGTTCGTGGGTCTGCCACTGCGGTAACCCCGGGTCCTCCCGGCGCCGTTCCCGCGTCCTCTCTTGATCCCGGTCCCACTCCGCCGCCATTTGACCTCTCATGTCTTCATCCGACAACAAAACAAGGAGCGGGTGAGTGTGATGTCGGCATTAAAAGGATATCCGATTTTCTTTTGGAGGGGAAGTCCAGACTGGGAAGAGCACCGACCCCAGAGATTGCTGCGAGGCAGCCCCAATCACAGACGCTGGCCAGGAAGATTTCGCTATCATTTTTCACAAGACGAAAGAATCAAGTCGTTCTCCCAATCCTGCCGAAACTAAAAAGATGGAATACTGAGTCATTCCCAAGTTCTGCCTATAGGTCGGTTATCCCGCCTGGGCCAAACATCCCCTGTGGACTTCCGCGTCCTGAAGCCGCTCGGCTCATTCGCGGAGTACCAAGAAGAAGTGGTACTCCGCAAATGGGCCAGGCAGCTAGAGACCGAGGCCAAACTCCCCGATACCCTGACGGGGAAGATCAGGCGGATTTGCATTTATGAAACCATGCGCCAGTTTATGGGACAAAGTTTCAACCGATTCATTTAGAAGATGGATCATCCGGCAACTCTTGCTCAGTACTCCACGCCCGAGATGAGAGAAGGAGCGGCAGGACAAGCTGGCCAACATAGTCCTCGATACCATCGAGGACGGCGCCGAGACGGACAAGTGCAGATCTGACAGCAATGAAATGCCTGGTGTATCGCAGCAATTCATCTCCCGACCCGTCTCCCGTGCTATATAAGGGAGATATGAACCAGTGATGCAGCGGCCGAACCCGATGCGGATTATAGGAAGTTCAGGCGAAGGGTGTGCGATCACTGCCAGACCCTTGGCAAATTCTTCCAACCCACTCAACCCACGGCAGCAACGGTTGTCCGCCTATCTCATACCGATGCCTATTGGGGAAAGGAGATGGTGTCGTGTGGACTCGGGGGGAAGACCATCCACCAAGTAAACTTTCCTGATTCAGCTTCCAAGATCAACAAGAAGCATTTCCTTCTCCTCTGCATGCTTTATAGGCAGCTTGATTACGCAGGCAAAGCGTTTGAGAAAGATTATTCGAAGCACTTCATGAGTCCCGTCATGATTCGTATACTACACCTAGCGTGCAGTGGATGGTCGCTGAAAAAGAACGGGCGCTTTTCCTGTGTGGGTGCGTATGGCAACCAGCATTCGGCGATGCCCCATTGCAGAACGCTGCCGCCACGGAGGAAGCCCGATGTGCCACATAGCGGAACTTCAATTACACATAAAAGGGGACGAAGGCTCCCCCATCTATAGAGTAGAACTTAGACAAGAAGGGCAGTGCGCAAGAGAAGAAGGAAAACGCAAGTGGCAGAGAGCAATCGGTCGTTTCACTATGGCCCACATGTTGTTACAAGAGTCATTCCTTTGTTATTCTATTTTCAATTCACTTCATCTTTACTTTTCTCCTGTCTTCTCTGGCTGTGATGTCCCACAATGCGGATTCCGACTGATCGTTGACTTCCCGATGTTCCTACTTGACCATTACGACCTTGTGATGACAATTGGGCCATTTCTTCTGTGTGGTGTGGCTCCCAGTCTGTGTCTCTTGTTCCTATGAGCGGGCGGCATAGACCTGTTTGTGTTGTGGGTTGTACTGCTCGGCTCCGACAAAATACTCACTGAACAACCATGGACCCTCCATAAAGTTGAACCCAACAGCCCCAAAGGATTGACGCAATAGTCCCATAATATAGGCCATAGAGTGTCTAGGGAGATACTCATATACCGTATGCTAATATCACCTCTGTGTACCTAGGTATCGAGCCCAAGCTGTGACTATGGTGACATTGGAGGAGTGGATGAGGACGCACAAGCGCGGCTGCTGGTCGCAGGTCTAGACCCAGCTCTCAGAAAACAATATTAACCCATACCGAGTGAAGACCCTACAACGAGACTCCCGGATTGATGAAGCTGCGGAATGTGGCTATGGTGAGGGAAATGCCAAGGAAAATGAAGCGGGCAATGATTCGCCGCCCTCTTTAAACGGCCAGAGAACTGTTGAGACGACCTTGCCACGCAAGCCTGTCTCGATGTCAGGGTGTCCTGTCATCGCCTAACCCCGATGACTGTACTTATGATGGTACGCCGCCTGGGCTCTTTCTCTGGGGAAACTCTGCTCATGGAATTATCTTCAAACTCTGAACACAAATTCTATAGAACAGCATAATCGCCTCCGCTTGATTGAAGACGTATAGCTGTCTGGCGGACTAGCTGGAGTGGTTCGGAGGTGGATTATTGGGCTTCTCTGGTCGAAGGTGGAAATACGGATAGACGCCATAGTGTCTCTATAGGTGCTACAAATGTGTGGGAGGTACCCGAGTCCTCTCCCTCTTCCACACCTTGCGAATGGTGAAAGTGGATGAACGGTCCGAATCCACCATGTTCGCAAGCACTCTTGGGGAGAACTAGTGGCTTACACTACTACAAATCCATCGATTGAATTTCTTTGCGTGCATTTCTTATGGCCCCAGTGTATTAATTGCCAAGTCGAAGCTATGGTGCTCGGAAAATGTGTGCCCTATCCAATCTGAGACGGGAGAATAGAGATAAACCTGAGAATACAACATCTTCGGAGGTTAAAGGGGCAAGCTCAGCGTCCCCTCACCTCGGCCATGACTCCCCAACCTTCCCACTACTATCCTCATCAACACTGCTATCATCCTTCCTATCCTGAACCTCCACCCGAATCTCATTCGTCGGCAAAATCTTGCCCTCGCCAGCAGCCCCCAACGCCTCCATCTCGAACGACTTCATCGACTCGCTGCAGTCCTGCATGGACTTGCCCAGACCCAATCTCGGCTTACCCCCAGTAATCGTAACCACAGCGCCGTGCATGGTTACGCTCTTCCCTGCCGTCGTACGATGAGGGGAGGAGGCTCCGGCGTCGGTGTTGGTGGATGGGTGTATGGCGTAGCTGCCACTGTTGTAGTGACGTTCGGCTGAGGAGCGGATGTGGCGGACTAGGACGCGGAGGACGGGGATGGAGCAGGCGATTATAGTCATGGCGGTTTCCGCGGAGCCCCAGGCGATGAGCTCCCAACCGTGGACTGCAAGGACGAGTTAGCAAGAGATTAACCTGGAGGGGAGATGGCGTGAATCTACAGTTGAAGTCTTTGCCGACGAGCAGAGGAATTTTGGCACATTTGACAAACGCGGTGATACCAGCGCTAGGTGGGTTGGTTAGAAAGGGAGTTATAGCAAAGGCTTTGGTAGAGACACTTACAGAACTCCCATGCTCATGGCGATTGCCACACCAATCTTTTCTCGAGTCCTCATCTGCAAGGTCATGACGACTTGCCAAGGTAAGAAGGCAAGCACAACATCCATGAAACCGGAGTAAACTGAAAGTGCCTGATGTCAGCAACCCTTCACACAAGGCAAAAGCGTATTCGGACCAAAAGGGGGAGGAGCAAGGGAAAGACTACGCACCACCAGAGAACATATTAAAGTTGGAGGTAGCCTTGGGATCCCAGCAAGTCCCCTCAGTAATCAATGGATCCCACGACTTCCTCAAAGGCCGACATGAGATCCACCCAACCATCGCACTCCCCGCCTTGGTCAGATTCACCGAGATGATGACGAACCAAATGAAGTATCGTATGCGACGACCCTTGGTGATACGCAGCATCGTAAGGGAGAAGGAGGTCTTGCTCCACGACGAAGCGGTGATGGAAAACGTCGATGCTATCTTGTAGTAGAGAACTGTCGCTTGTATTTGTGAAGTCGCGAGGATGGCTGCATGACGTCCGTATCCGTGGGTGATGTTGATGGAAGAGAAGATGCAGTTGCAGACAAGAGCGAGCTGGAAGCACAAGGGTTAGAACAATGGGATTGCAAACTTTTTTTCTTTCTTGTGAGAAGTTTTGAAGGTTTTCTTACCCATGAAGCAACCAGGACATGGTCATCCCACCAAAGGCCCCGAGATGCCGTCATCTTGCAGTAGACTCGCAGGACCAGAAAGATGGCCGACACGCCTGTCAGTGACCAGTTGGCGGCGTTGAGATTCGGCCCATTGGTCTCGGTAATAAACTCTGGGGGGAAGTCGGTATTGTCGCTCATCCTGTTCGCCTATTTCCAAAATTTCGATCTCGTAGGGTATGTTTATCTCTGTCTCGATCTCGAGCGTTGAAGGCCGGGGATATTGCGAGGGCTCGTGGTGAATATGGCATTCCTCCTCCACCTGGTAAGCCGTGCTTTTTTGTCGAACTGGTGCTATGGTCGCCGTGTGGAGTTCTGACTGGCGAGGCGGATCAACTGCTGAGGCCCCTTGGTCTCTTATATCTGAACTGCAGGGTCGCTCGTAGGTGATTCTTGTCTGTGGAAACGAGGTCTACGAAAACGACGAACTGAGCTTAAGTTTGCGAGGCTTTTCTAGTCGATGCACGAGGCCGATGCAAGATGCCTGTGTGTGTTTGAGCAATTGAGGCGGGGAAAGGTTTGCTCGTGCGAGATATTGGATACTAGCAAGAATCAGGCTAAGAGAACGCCAATGATTACCTCTTCAGGGGAGTTCAGAAAGGGGGTGTCTAAAAGGCGTGGCCCTCTTGATGAGGGTCCCCTTGTAAATTTGGGGAGATGGTGACCTATAATATTGGCGTCGGCACAGGGAGATGGCAGGACTTGACTTGTGGGTTGAGAAGCCACACCTTAACACCATTAAAGTGTGCAGGAGCTGATGAGCCGGACTTCTTGGCTAGTTCACTAGCCTACGAAGTAGGACATACTTTACAAAGCGGTAATGTGCAGGGTCTGGAGATGGTACGATAGGATGCGAAGCATTGGGGCCAACTTGACATGGGACTCGGATACTGGGATCATGGACACTACGAAGTACAACCTGGTGAATCCCTGCTTTCTTGGAAAGTGATCCGGCGTTGCGCTATATAAGTAAATGCTTGATCTAAGGATATGGGTCAAGGAGATCTCGGAAGTACTTGTATATAACAAGCGGTACTTCGAGCTTTGCGTTTTGAAGTTGGCTAGGACCATTGTGGCAGCTAAGATTAGTATTGAGGACCGCCAGGAGGAATGGGCAGGCTCGGCTTGCCATGGCAAGAACGTACTTCGTAGGAAAGTAGTGTTACCTATCCGCCATCTGGTTGTTAATGTCAAAGAATCGAGGCGACAGACTTGAGCCTTAGCAAGAACCAACACAACACGGGCTGGAAGTTTCCCCCCTTTTCAGTATTGCGCTTGCATGAATAAGCACATCTGGAGCCGAGATCATTCGGGGCGCATCGGGTTCCTGCGGGATTCTTCACGGTTCATTCTTCGAAGATCGCGATGCCGTGTAACTATCCATTTTGTGTTTTCCGCCCTCCTTTCTCTGGATTGACGGGACGGCTGGTGCGTTTGGCAAGATCCCCAGATCTCCTGAAAAGCACAAAGTGCACATTATTGCCCAGGACCCTCGGAAAGGACAGCGCCACCGGACAGGGTTAGCTCAGCCCGGTTCCCCTCGGGGAAGCTGGACCGGGAGTACTGGACCAAAGACCAGGACCTTGCCAGAGCCTTTTGTTGGATTTCATAAAAATAACGACGAGAATACCCCCGAAATCTCGCATATGAACGAGGACCAAGTACTTACCTCCGTCATCTCCGGCAGAGCATTATGGCTGTGTAACTAGGAAAGGTTCCCCGGAATCCTTCCAACCTAAAATCAAAATATCCCTGCGCTCGCATGCTCGAAAGGGGATAGCGCGGGATAGCTGAAATCATAGATTGTTCCGGGGTCCAAGCGCAGCCGGACGGTTCTTGGTCGCTGAGGGAGCTCCTGATCATGGCAGGGCGAAATTCCAGGTAGATTACTTCGTCTACGCCACTTCCCTACCTCTAGGTGCAGGTTGATATTCACAAATTACGGAGTGCAATACTTGTACGTGGTCGGACGCAGTGAAGTGGCGTGTTGGTTTGACATTTGATCGTGTCCCTGATCTCGGTTCCATACTTTTCAGAGAGACCCTCACGATCCTGGCATTTCCCCGTCTCTATCTTCAATCTATGTCGTCTTCTGCTTCCTTCTCCTTGCACTTGTCATTGCTGTTTTGGCAAGGAGCTTGGCCTCTCGAGCCAACTGTTTAATAACTAAGGAAGGGAGGCGGTCAATTCGCTCCAAAGCCTGGGACCAATCGAATAATGCTTCCTCTGGCTGGCAAGCAAAAGCTCAGACTCGCACAATATCCGGGTCACAGCCGTCGGATGGACGCCACACAATGCTTTCCCGGGAATCTCTTGCGATTCCACAAAAGGTGACGAAGGATGGATGAGCAAAGGTTCGTTACGATTCAAGAGATCCACAACACCGGAAAAGGCTCGACTCTCTGCCGCTTTGGTGAAGATCCTGGAACCGAGAGACACACGGCCATTCTGTCTGGACAGCCCAGGACAATGAGATACTTCGTACATTTTTCGTACCACCCATGATTGCGTTTGGGAATCATACCATGCATGCTTCCGCGTCGATCGCGATGCATTAATGATCTGTAAATGATATACGAAGTATTAATCGGTTCATGTCTGTTCCCTACCCGGTGCTGTCCATGGCAGATCGATTCAAACAACCCGATCTGTTCATGTCTTGTCCGGCAGGCAGAATCATGCCGCCTCCGCGAAGAAGGTTTTCTGTCTATTTCTGCCAGTGTGCGTACCCATCGATCCCTCCAAACCAGGAAATATGATCGCCCAATCGCCAAGCGCAACCCTCCTGCTCACCGATGGCTCGGTGACGCTAGCCACCCCGCTCAAGCAGGGAACAGGAAAATGCTTCTGAAACCGACAGGGATGGTGATCATTTAACCAAACTAGCCGGGAGCCAGAGGATGAGCTTAATAAACCTACATCGAGAATCTTAGATCCTGTTGGTCTCACGGTTCCCCCTGACAAGCTTTCAAACCCGACCGTCCCTTCAGTCTCGAGAATAATTAGCGGAAATCTTATAGAGGGCCCCGTCATCTCTGCTGAAAGACGGCGTCGTCTTCCTCGTGCATGGCTAAAGTACGGAAATTCCAGAATCTAGATGGAATAAGGTTATGAGAACTGAGCAAATGGATGTTCGTGCGCAGGATATAAGGTTAAATTCCACATGATAGAACCGTTTGCTGTGACAAGGCAAAGTAAACCACGACTAGCATTGCTTGAACCCATTATTTGGCCACATGAGCCATCGGGGCATGGGTGTGACTTGTTACTCCTACCGCCGCTCCCACTGGTTTCATAACCACTACGACATTAGACGATCGAACGCAGTTGGCATCTCAGAGCCCTTCATCCCTCTCAGAGCTCTACTATCCGACTGCTTGGTGTGGGACACACCGTCCCTCCCAGCAAACATTATGGCGACCGCTACTCTCGCCGAGACATCCAACAAGCCACATTACACATTATCCAACGCTCTCCCAAAAGACCGAGCACAAGCCAAGCCGTTGGAGAAATTCCATTACTTCCCGAAGCTTCCCCCAGAGCTCCGTGTCGCCATCTGGGAGATGGCTATACGCCCTCCGGATCTAAGAGGCGTCCATTACTTTTCCCTCTTCAGGAGTATTGGCGATCGGGAGAGCCCGCTCCTAGACCAAGCTGTCGCCGACCGTCAGTACGGCTGGTATCTAGAAAAAGATCAGAGACTTTTTAATATCGAGTATAAAGCTTCTGCCCCAAGAGTTTCTACTCTACCTGAGTACTCGTGGTTCAACGGAAACCAGTCTCTCTATACATGGGACGCAGGTCTTATCAGCGCATGCGGGGAGTCTAGCCAAACCATCCGCAAGTCTATCAAGCTGGGTTTAGATCTCGACGTATGGGTGATTAAAGCCCAGCACAATAGAGAAACGGTATACCCCCGGGACCACACACGGGACCTGTTTTGCTTTGAGTTCGAGCGTGAGGATGTTGAGACATCTATGTCTATTCGTTGGGGTGTCCTCCTTTGTCAGCTCTCTCTCAGCTATTTTACACTTAGCCCATCCCACATTGCCTTTGAATTCCATCCAAGTTGGGTCACTTCTCTCCCGGAAGGGGAATTCGACCTTTGTCAAGAACCTAGCCCCCGTGGCCTTGTCGCTCTTTCTTTTGAGGCCTGGTGCCGCCGCGAGCTCCCCAGCTATATCAGGATTTGGCTCATTGACCGAAGCCTACAGCTGAGGAAGGAAGTAGAAGAACTATGCTACTACCCTCCTTGGGAATTTTCCGATTTAGAGTATACATACGTTAGCATTAAGAGCCAAGGTGTTTTCTTTGGTACTGGGAAGAAGAAGAGGGAAAGAGATAGTGCGTTTTACTTCTGCAAGAGGCTTAATCGTTGGGGAAAGACGATTCGTGGGGCACCACGAGGGAGCTGCCTTGGTGTTTTGGCCTGCGCGCCGACGAACAAGCGAACATAATTTGACATCGATGAGGCGCCCGCATGCCTGATAAATTAAAAGATTTATGTCTTGACACGCTCATGCAGGAGTATGGTTTTCCGCGCTACATCATTCTCTCTCGTGCACCGTTCAGTCTAGGTCTTGAGTGTCTCCTGTATTTTGATATATGCATCGACAACTGAAGAGCAGCAAATAATCGACACCTCCCAGATATAGCTTTCATTTGCTCTAGCATTCTCCGCCTCCCGCGACAACCTGCTCACCAGCGATAACCTCTAAGCCCCCTGCAGTAAGTCCACTTCTTTCGTCATTATCCTCAAACCTACTACCGTCATATCGCAGTCATTAGTAGAAAAACAAAGTCAAGATTATAACGAGGTGGCAATTCCGGGGACTTTAACGGGGCCCCATTCGTCGTCGGTGCCACAGGGCTCTGAGTAGACGGAGCCCGGAAGGACCTCCCTGCCCATCGACACCCGCCTGAACCCCAACATGGAGCTATCTAGCCTCTTGGTGGGGATGCCAACCCTGTTTGAGCGGGGGTTTTCAGTTGGTCGCTGGTGACCTTGAGATTGAACAAGGAGGCGGGGAGAAAGCCTGGAGGGCATCGATAAATCCCAGTGAATGGTGAGCTCTCTCATCTAATTACATGGCGTCGGCAGGATCATGGTGATGCCAACCTGTGCTGAGGCCGGAGCTCATCTTGGCTGTTGGCACCCAGGCCCTCTCTACATTCCAATATGTACTCCTTTCGGCTGCATCTCATATCTCGCAACGACCCCGTTCAACGAAAGGCTATTGGTAGATTTTTGATTGTTTCAATACTGAGGCAGTTCCTTATCCTCGCCATCAATGCGACGGCGTTTTATTTACTCCAGAAATAAGTCTTTGATTGTCAGCAATCTCGAAGACATTTGCAACGTTTATCGTGGGTTTTCCGCCTGATGGCACGGCTATGTTCCCGTATTAATTTGAGAGTATATACACTAGTAGCCAAAAAAATACCACTCACGCTTCTTAGACATCCTTGAACAAACATCCTATCTATGGTGAGTGATGAGGTGCAATGATAGGAGCCACCATCATTCCGTTATACACCAGGATTCTGACCTGGAAGTGACTCAAGCCAACCGTCTACTTCTTCACCAGCGGTTTGGGGAATGGTGCACCGCATAGCTACCTCAGGAGTTTGGTACTTGAGAGGTGGGCACTGATCCATATCACACCTAGCATCGAGCGCTCTCTGTAGAGCATCATCCTTCCAACCAAAGAGATAGTCACCATGCTGACCATAGCCAAGCCTGAGATAAAGGTGTCAGTTATGTGATACTATAGTTCACTTCAAACAATCTTAAGTGGCCCGGATATGAACTTACTCGTCCCCGTAACTGTAGACGAAAGGCTGTGAACCATTCTCAGGCCAAAGTTCTACATTGTTGAAAGGTGTTGTATCCCATACAATCTCATACATCAGTTGCGGCATTTTGACAGGGTGGGATTCCGGGCAAGCACCGTTCACTTCAAAAGAAGGTATTTGGTATGCCATGTGGGATTTGTGATCAGGACTGTCGATACTCTTGCCGTCCCAACAAGTAGGGAACGTGATGGTTGTTCGGATGCCTCCCAAGCACATGCCTGGAGGAAGACTGACAGTATCTGTGCCCGTACATGGGGCACCACCAGGAGGGTTTTGGTTTCTAGGGAAGCATCGGTGGCAGATCCCTCTCTGCATGCCTTCGGGCCCAGACTGCTGAGGATCACCAGCGAGCATCCGAAAGCCCTAAAGTTCATTTACATATTAACATAGGTTACAACAACAAGCACATGCCTCCGTTGAATATAAGATAATACCTTGGGGAAGGCAGAAACCTTAGTCCGGCCATCGTAGGGTGGAATGTAATAAATTGTGATGCCACCATTCTGCACTAAGAAGAAGTTGGGCTCTTGGTGTACGCGCTTGAAAGTGCCATTTCGTGCCTTAAAATAAAGAACAGCAGTCCAGTAGTTGGAAAAGTCCTCCGAGTATGTACAGGTCGTGCAGGTGGAAAGCTCTCCAGGATCGTGCTCAACAGGATCCATGGTGAGGTTGAACGAGTTGCCTCCGACAATTTGATGCACGTGAGGGGTGTAGACCTGGCCTGGATTGACAATGGGGTCAACGCGCTCGATTACAAGCTGAGAGCAACCGAAACGCATCATGTCCGGTAAGAAGCTTTGGCCAAGCACCCAGGGTGCGAGCCCAAGAATGGGTATCGTAGCCAGGGACATAAGCCGCATCGTGTAAGTAGAAAAGAAGTGAGTTTAGATTTCTAAGGTTCGAAGTGAAGAGATTTTTGAACGAGAAAGAGGAAATGAAAGATTCATGCGGGTCGTGATACTTGGAGGATACTTTTATACTCGCAGGTGAACTCATATATCCTCGTTTTCTACTTTCCCCGGCGATGTAAGGAGTCCTAGTCTTGTATAATGACGGAATGAAACATTCCCTCCTGTTTTGAGTTAATATACACGGATATTGTTTTGGGATAGCGAAGTGTTGACTCTAGCTCAAGCTTCCTCCGGTTGAAGTTTGCGGAGGAGGAGGAATAAGCTGCTTTGTTTGTTTATGGGGGAGGGCGGGGATATTTGATGATATTTTCGTATCGAAATATATTAGTCCTATTCACCGACAAGGATATCACCGTCTTTCTCCTATCCGTCCGTTATATCCTTTGGTCTACTCTACATCTAACCCGAAGTGTGAGCACTGGGATGCGTTGGATTCGCCCTCATTCGCTCGGAGATCAGTGAATGGCGAAAATTCCTCTGAGCAAAGCCGGCTAGTATCACAATACCCTCACACATCACCCATATCACTCACATCGCCGATTACCCCGAAATCCTCTCCTTCGGCCAATCCATCATCTCTCTAAGCTCGGCATGACCCGCTAACCTAGCTTCGATATCCGAAAACAACTGACGACCCCATCGAGCCAGATACCAGAATCGATGTTCCAATGTCACGATCAACACAGAGTAATACGCAAAGAGCAAAAGCGCAGGTGGGTAGAAGGACCGAATATCGGATATGACGGCATCGGATACCGTGTACGGCCAGACGAAGACCATCCCAGGCTCGACATGGATGCCGGCGTGGGCGATTAATTTCGTACAAATGATAAGCAGTTCAGTGGCGTTTGCGTAATCCCCACGGGCACTCGTAGGCAAAGTTTCCTGGAAAAAAGCGTCGAGACGGTGTAGAGAATTAAATATATCCGGTGGGAGAGGAGATTGGCTTAGCGACGGGTCACTATGCACGTATTAGCCTGGTGTGCTCGGCCTCGTACTGTCTTCCAAGCCCTCTTTTAGAAAAGGATGGTACCTTGTGTTCTCTTCCGTTTGAATAACCCATACTCCGTAAGCCAAAGGGGCCAAGCAAGATTGCCGAATCTGGATTAAGAAAGGCTCGAAGACAGTTTGAATTCCCCTCATGTATGAGAAAAGATCCAAGAGATCTAATATGGGTGATTGTAATTCTCCCCTCCCAGACCTCTTAGGAATCAAGGCGGCATATATGATGAGAATAGAAGCAAAACTAAACAGGGGCTTCCAGGTTTCATCGGATACCTTTGTTATCTGCGGCGTATATTCCTCCAACCCCAGAGATTGGTGATGGGCAGCCAAAGTAAGGTACATGCTGCGGTCACTAGGGATGAGAAGCGCTTTATGTAGGGCCGAAATAGCCAATAACCCATGCATAATGTAGCTGTGTTTGTAGGCCTCCTCGGGGAGTATGACCCTCCAGACATGTAGCATGTCCTGGCGGACAGCTATTATATTGCACGTAGCTGTGCAGTAATGGTGCATCAGCTCCAGGTCTCGCCTCCAGCTATTAGTGGGTGAGAGGGGTGCGTCTCCGTAAGAACCGGGACTGTTAAAGTTGAAGTCTATTCGCGGAGTGCAGGAGATTCTGTTGGCTACCTGCAGTCGCGCTATGCTTGCCACGGTAAATGACTCCGATGAGGTCGTCGAGAAGCTGCAGGGGATGTCGCGTCTCATGCAGTTGAGGCATGAGGGGTGCTTTTCGTCACACTGAGTGAGGTGCACTAACTTAGTACACCGTACTAGCTTTGATGCTGGCTCGCGACACAGCAGACAGCAGGGAGGTGACAATACTCTTACGTACCTTTATTCGGCGACGTTTGCACTCTGCACAGCCCTTCCGAGACTTCGTATGCGATGCTCGGGTCGCCATCTCCAATTCAGGGGCAGGGGATGATGACTTTGCGAATAGCTTCCCGTCGTATTTCCATACAAATACGAATAGTTAGGAGCTATCTAAGGTAGACGAAATGAATGATGCACTGTCACCGATGGGCAGGAAGGAAAGGGTTTATATGCCCGGTACGGATACGCCTCGGTACGAGTACGCGCACACTCCTCGGTACGAATACGCACTTAAATTGACTAGAGCCCCAAGGGTTTGGTCCGATATTAATTATTCCCGGGATTGGCAGAACCAGCGGAGTGGGCATGCCGATTTCAAGTCACTTTTATACACGCAAGGACCCGTATGTAGAGTATGCCTGGAGCCATAGCCGTAAATTACCGGCTTCGATATGGAGAATCTTTATTGTGGATAATGAGATCCTTAATTCTTTCTTTCCTCCAAAGACCTGAATAAAGTAGATAAACCACGCGCTGTCATTCAGTGTTGGTTCTTTGCGGCCGGAGGCTGTTTTTCAACTACTCTTCAGGGGCTCCTATCCTCCTCCACCAACATGCGAATATTGGAAGGTTGTAATTCACAAATTATGAGACCACACAAAGCTCGAGGCGACGAAAGCCATGCCTCGACTAACATTAAACGAGGTATGTGGAGATTCTAACCATAATCATAACCAAGTGAAGAGGCAGAGTGACGTGTCTGGCCGGGACTTGAAATGAGAAGTTGGGGAGGGCCTTATTAGCCTGTTCTTAGATAGACAGCGGCGATATATCGACGAATTGCGTCGTGAGAACGCGACAATCTCCCCCGACTGCCTAATTATCTCGCAACCTATGAGGAAGCGGGCCGTCCAGATCTGCGGATTGGAGACTAGCCATCCGCAGTGATGAATCGAAGTGATTGATGACGACGTGATATCATGGAGAACTGTACTTAATATACCCATTCATATATTAGACTCCCCTGCCGATACTCTTGAGCGCGAGCAATCTAATTTGTTTAACTTCTTTTAGTAGAACCTAGACGAGAAGAGTTTGGGGCAAGCTATATCCCAAAGGACCCAGGTTGGTCTGGCCTACGAAACCTATCACTACGCCTAGGGTCGTGTCGCATAAATATCAATATATCAACGGCGTATACAAGCACTCTAACAACAACCCTACTAAGAGCCATGCGGTGGGGTGGTGGGCAAGTTGCAACAATGGGTTGAAAGCTCAACATGGGTGATGTTCTGGTGCTGACTGCGAACTTGAATTATAAAAAGGCAGAGGGTGGTTCTCCCAAAGCTCAGAAAATTCTACCTGTTCGTTTGACGAGGATCCCTTTTCTGCGAAGAGTCAGTTTTCGAAGCAGATAAGAGTTTTACTGTTCATCACTTTCAAACTCCATTTTTCACCACGATGCGGTTCGTGAATGTGCTGGCGGTAGTGGCGTCGCTGCTCGCCAACGGTGCGGTAGCCGGCATCCTTCGCTTCTCATGCTCGCAACTCGTCGTTGACCGCCTTGATCCCCTCGTTAATCCTGGCCAACTTCCATCGCCACATCTCCACCAGGTTGTGGGAGGAGTAGGTTCTTGCCTCCTCTTGAAGATCCCCGGACTGACTTTTGAGACATAGAATTCTTTCAATGTAACAATGGACCCCGGAGTTGACATCTCAAACACGGCCACATGCACTACATGTCAATTTAGCGAGGATTTCTCCAACTACTGGACCGCAGTCATGTACTTCCGAGCACAGAACGGAACATTTCGTAGGGTCCCACTCAAGGGTAACGTCGGGTTTGAGCAGGCGAACGGCGGAATGACTGTGTACTACACCAATAGCCTAGTCGGTAATTCGAAAGTTACCGCATTCCAGCCAGTATGTCGTCTATCCCCCCCGAGTTGCGGCTATGTTATTGAGAATCTATGTCTGTAAACCTCGCTCGTCATTTTTTGTGTAACTCAAGCGTTTCTCTTAATACTTAGACATCACATTTTCTTAGGGCTTCCGGATGCTCACTGGGGACGCAAACTTCCGGACTCGGGAACAGGCACAGAAGTTCCGCCAACTTACCTATACCTGTCTTAACACGCCTAGCACTCGAACTGGTGAAACCCTTGAGTTCCCAAAGAAGCCATGCCCCTACGGTGTTATGGTGAATGTCCGTTTCCCAACGTAAGTCCAACCGCAGAGGCTACTTTCAGCCTTAGCCCTCCCCCGGCTTGCTGTTGAGAATTGGACATTATCTGACTCAATGTGCTCAATTACAGTTGTTGGGATGGTAAAAACCTCGATAGTGCCGACCACATGAGCCACATTTCATACCCCCAATCTGGCACCTTTGAAAGTAGTGGCCCCTGTCCTGCTAGCCACCCCGTCAAAGTTCCCCAAGTTTTCTTCGAAGCCATCTGGGATACGACCGCGTTCAACGACCAGTCCCTATGGCCCGCAGACGGATCCCAGCCATTTATGTGGAGCTTTGGTGATGAAACAGGCTACGGTAACCATGGTGATTATGTTTTCGGATGGAAGGGTGACTCTTTGCAAAGGGCCATGGATGCCAATTGCAATGTGAATTGTCCGACCCTGAAGTCGCAGAACTTACAGCAGGGGAACCAATGCAAAGGTCAACCCATGGTGAACGAGGAAATTGACGGATGTAAGTCACGATTTCGACCTAATAAGGAGGGAACTTCTTTCCTAACATCTATCGCAGGGCTTACCTCGCTGCCAGGGCTGGACGGCGGCGCGCTCGCCGGGGGTATGTGAGTTCAGGAAGGAATCGCCTGTGCTCGAGATTCGCAGACTAAGGACCTTCGAGCCGACCGCGGGAAGGCGTCTGAGCGCCCTATTTCTCGCGGTTTATTACCTTTCTTTGTATATATACTGCCACAACTTTACTGATAGCTGTCCTATTAAGGACGGGAATTCGCATCAAATGCTCGGCATGCAATTCCCGGGAATTGGACTCCGGAAAATGGATGACGTTTGTCAATGATCAGTGATGATAACCTTGTACTGAGGTAGACTCGCACGAGTTTGACTTGTAGCAATTAGTCCTAGTCAGGGGTCGGATTTGACAGAACGCTCGACCTTCGAGAGGGAATGATTGGGTTGAGCGCACGCAAACCACGGCAGAGGGGTTGCATCACACCCACCCCAGCCGAATCCTACACACAGACACAGAGGCACGGTATGTTGGTGACATCCTGATAAGTTGGTCCTCTGTTGGGCTGCATAGATTTGAAACCTTTACGCCCTTCTGAAGTCGTACTCCCCAGTTCCTTAAGATTGGCAGACCCAGAGTCTGGACGATGATCAACTGGTTTTTTTTTTAAGCCTGCACGAGGAATCTCAAAGTGGGTTATCTCCCATAACATTAATCAAAAAAACCGAGAATGAGACGGGATCGTGATCGTCCCGATTGTTTGTGCTCCGTCCCACAAGCCTAAATCACCCGACCCAAAAAGGCTCCGGGGAGGGCCTGGCCTAGATGGACCGGGGCCGGGCTTGGCATTGAACAGGCTGTGGCTGAGCGGGGTGAGCAGCATGGGGTTGCGACTCAAGGTGCATGATCTCCGGGGACACAAGTGGTCGACTCCTTCTTGTGCTGGGATCGCCAATCGAAAGTCTGTTGGTGGCGCCCTACTATCCTGGGACGAAACAGGGGACATGTGCCAATGCCCAGGGATGTCAACACATAATATAAGGTCTACGACGGCTCAATGGCACGAGAAGAGTCCTCTTCGGACGGCGTCGTCCCACCGAGGTGGAAACAGACTCTCCTCGTGGGAATAACGGCCCCCATCGCACGTTCAAAATGTCTCGACCGACGACTACATACCCGACGGTGACCACCGTAATGCGCCATCCCGACTTCACCTTCTACTTCAACACATCGAGCTACGTCGTTCAACCGCTTACTACGGTCTTCACTGCCCCGGCGGCATGTGAGTACCCGTTTCCGTCCTCGTTTTCCGGTCCGGCGTCCTGCGTGCCTGAGAACTGGATATCCGCCGCACAGGCGCCTCTGGGTTATTATTCTCCCGGCATTTGCCCCGCAGGGTATACGGTCGGATGTGATGCGTGGACGAGCTTGAGGATATCGTACTTTGAGATGTCAGGCGTGTCAACCTATCTGCCTAGCGACGGGGAGACGGCAAAACTCTGCATACCAAGGTGAGGCTGGGCTAAGAATATTTTATATTGATGGGAGAGTTTGCCTCCGCTAATGAATCATTCGACGCGTTGTAGTGGATTTGTATGCGACTCGGATATTATTTGGGGCATGTCATGGACCTCGACCGCTACGCGATGGGCCCGAGCCCTGCAAATTCGATGGCATGAAAGCGACTTGATATACCTCGAAACACATCCTCTTTCGCCCGGTGTAGTACCAGCGATACCGGAAACTGTAAAGGAAGGGCCCGGACCTACTGGCACAGAGACTGGAACCGCGCTTCCCGAATCGGATGGGGGGCTGTCTAGAGGGGCTGTGGCGGGAATCTCGATCGGGGCCCTCATCGGCGCGCTTGTGATCGCCGGTGCTGCATTTCTCCTGTGGAGACGGCGAAAAAAGCCATCGTTGGTTGGATCGCCGGAAGCAGGGTCAACAGCGAGTGCTCCCCTCATGCAAGGTTCTCATATGTACGGCCAGATGCCAGTCCCCCAGCAACCCTATTACCAAATGATGGCACCGGCTCCACAGCCTTACCCGAACGTTTCTCCAGGTCAAGAGCACATGGCGCGCATGAGCGACTACTCATCCACACCCCCGAGCACGTACTACCCGCCGCAGCCGCAGATGGCACAGATGGCTTACCTGCCGCCCGGTGTACTCCCACCAACGATGCCGCCAGCCTCCACGTCTCCGCCAAATGTGATACCGCAGACGGGTTCCACTGCTGCTGAAGCCTCAGCTGTCGCTGAGCCTACTGAATTATCCGGTGTACCGTTTCCCAGAGGCAATCAACATAACCAGACTCGGTGAACCATTCGTTGGTTGGGGAGTTTCAACGAGAGGGTCTATAGGCCAACGGCGAAAAGTAAAATGTCAAGAGGATATACCCATATACGTGTTGGCGGTCATAGCAGCGGAGTGGCACGTGCTAACAGAGAGAGAGTGTGTGTGTTTTGATGACCCAGGCCGGGAGGAATGGTGTAAGATAGTGTCAACTTCCAAATCAAGTCTCTGTGAACCTGATAGAACACGGCTTCGTAGCCGTGCTTCATCCGTCCCCAGCAATTTCCACCTTTAATGTAGACTAAACCAGGTAGAGTGCTGTTAGGCAGCCCAGGAATGAAGAAGCTGTGATATGAAGGAAGAGATTTTGACTGCCGATGTGCAGATATCTCCAAAAAGGCGAAAAGAGAAAGAAACAAAGGAAAAGAAGCTGAGGAAGAGAGAGAGACAGGTGGAAGCCCAATGACGCAGCCTCCGGAGTCAACTGTAAGACCGGACCTGAGAAAGAATTACCCAAACAGCTTGGCAAGCGGCACCGTTCAACAATTGACAGGCAGTCTACGGACAATGAACCCTCGTCTCAAATGTTCCCATAAAAACTGCTATTGGTGGCACTTCTATACCACGAGAGAAATCCCTATGCTCCGACCGGAGCATAGGGAACCTGTCTATATCCGCGCGACCATAAGAGGTATCAATCGGGTTTGGGAGCCTAATATCGCCCCCGCCGACCCCACAGGCATCTATTCGCAGTGACGCTTGGGGATAGATGGTGGCGATAACAATAGCATCTCGGATGCTACGGTGACATAACCACTTTCTACCGAGGGACTCTTATCTAGCTCTGAAGGAGCCTAACCTTGACCAGCCAAGTTTCGGATGTGCGGGCCTGAACAGCCAAGTTACATTCACAAGAGACAACGGGGAGGGGCCCAACCCGGTGGCAATCCCCAATCCCTGCTCTTACGAAGTTAATTCTAAGCCCAATTTTACGCATGAATCTTAATTGCGACGAGAATACATACTTTGGAGATACAGACCACAGTCTTCTGACAACCCCAGCAGAAACAACTACTGGGATGGCACGGCATTTGCAAATTATCGCCGGTGTGGTGGTAGCGAAGACGGTTTGATAAATGAAAGCAGACTCGGTAAAGAAGAACATGAATGCGCAGGCTATGCAAAGCAGATATGACCCCGGCAGACAGCCCGTCTCCAGTGGAAGGCTTGGGATGTAGGCCGGTTGGGAGTGACAGAGCGTAGACAACATCCGAGACGAGCGAATCAATAATAAATGCAAATGAAAGATCCATGAAGTGTGGTAGAACCTTGGGGAAAGCCGGGGAACATGCGACATAAACTCAACATCTTGAGGACGTGGATGCACCTTTCTTCGCCATCTCCAACATTTTCATGCGGCATGCGAACAGAAATCAAAATGAGAGGACCGCTGGTAATTACCGCAGCGTATCATTTTTTTCTTCTCTATTCCTGTTTTTTAATGGGAACCAAAAGAGAATTGGTCTGTGATCATGGAAATGAAAGGGGCCATGATTTACTTCGTCGTATCCTAGAAGGAGTTGCATCGTCGTCATCAAGTTCCACGAATGCGGCGCCAGAGATCGGCGAGAATTAATCTATTTCGCGGCTTTTTTACCCGGACTTTGTTCCTCCGTTTGACCCACCCCGAGTCACGGGTTGTCTTGACCATCTTCAATGTCGCCAAGACGTTGCATTGGTCTCCCACAGAATGCTGTTTCCTCCCACCATACTTCTTCATGTTTGGATCACAGCCACGCATACATTTGCCTCCGAGTCTGATGAACTGGTCCTGCGTTACGCTACTGGACAGAGTCGCAGCCAGGGGGACAATAGGTTTCAGGAGATTTCACCACCAATAAGCCCATTCCTCGCCAAGATGCACACGAGGCCGAAGTGGTCGCCGTCGTGGGGATGCCTCGTCCCCAGCTCAATATTTATATCCGCGTGCCTCACCCCGGCATGATCTCCAAGGAAAGGAAACCACCTCAAACCAGCTCAGTAGTACTTGGTTCTTCTTCGGCTCTCTGAAAAACCTTCTCACTACGTTCTCACACCATGAAGCTCGCCACCATCCTCTCGGCCGCCGGCCTCGCCAGCGCCCACACCATCTTCTCCTCTCTCGAGGTCAACGGTGTCAGCTACGGACTCGGCAACGGCGTCCGCATCCCCTCTTACAACGGCCCCATCGAGGACGTCACCTCCAACTCCCTAGCCTGCAACGGGCCCCCCAACCCCACCTCCCCCACCAACACCGTCATCAACGTCCAAGCCGGCAGCAACGTTACCGCCGTCTGGCGCTACATGCTCAGCTCCACCGGCTCTGCGCCTAACGACATCATGGACAGCTCTCACAAGGGCCCCATCATGGCCTACCTCAAGAAGGTCGGCGATGCCAAGACCGACTCCGGCGTCGGTAACGGCTGGTTCAAGATCCAGGAGTACGGTCTTGATAGCTCTGGTATTTGGGGTACCGAGAAGATCATCAACGGCCAGGGCCGCCACAGCATCCGCATCCCCGCGTGTATCGAGTCTGGCCAGTACCTCCTCCGTGCTGAGATGCTTGCTCTTCATGGTGCTAGCAACTATCCTGGTGCTCAGTTCTACATGGAATGCGCTCAGATCAACGTCATTGGTGGCTCGAACTCCAAGAAGCCGGCCACCGTTAGCCTGCCCGGCGCCTACTCTGTAAGTACATCATTCTTTGCCATACCTGTGTTGCTCGTCGTTCGGTTACTGATGAGCGTTGCAGGGAAATGACCCCGGTGTTAAGATCAACATCTGGTACCCTCCTGTCACCAACTACAAGGTCCCGGGACCCAGCGTCTTCACCTGCTAGACGAGATAGCCCCTCCATGACCCGGTTTCGAGGGATGTCAGCGGCCAAGAACCGAAATCCTCTGCGCTCCAAATTAAAACCTTCTTCATGTATATATAGGGACACCGTTCAATACAACTGAACGGCGTGAATCGTGCCCAGCTCTTCAAAGGATATCATCCGCCAACTGGAGTTTTGCCAATCTCCAATTGATAAGTATCGTCAATATAATTGGATATTTGATACTGGCAATACTGTGATCCTTTCCGCTTTGCTTTCTGGGTGCTGGCTTGTAAAGTGATAAGACCGGATATGGCGGGCGCCGGGCCCTTTTCGGAGTCCAGCAAGTTGGTGCCAGCTATAGTATGCCCTTACTGCCTCTCTGGGCCAAATTGGAGAGTAGTCTAGTTTAAATATAACAGGCAATTCTGAGTTATCAATCCATACATCTTCACCAAAAGCCCTAGTGCAGTCGGGTGCCCAGTCAATGTAATTATTAAGAAAACTACCTACTCAGTCTACAAAAATTAATATATATATATATATATAATTATATATCAACCCTCATAACTCTCTTTACTGTGTATATGACAACAGATTTTTCAAATATCACCTTGAAAAATTAATCAATGAATGAATAGTAGAAAGTAGAAAATAGAAGAAAGAAGAAAGAAGAAGTATTAGAAATACTGAATAGTTTCGTATATCGCCCAGGGAAGTCTCAATGAACTCCCTTTAGTCCTAAGTGAGATGGGACTCCAGTCCGGATGAGGAGACTCCGTCTAAAGAGCCGCTGTGCTCAAGACCTCCTCCACCTTGCCTATTCTCTCTACTCTCCCCTTCGACAACAAGGCAACAATATCCTGTCCTGGCCGCATACCCTCAGTTATACCGCTCAATCTGTGCGTGATAGTAATAACGGTATGCCCCTTCTCCGTAAACTCTTGGTATATAATGTTGCGGATGGCTGATTCGGCCTCTGGGTCAAGGGACGAGGTAGCCTCGTCCAGTAGCAAAATCGGCATGATACGTTCGCTGTCAAGTTGGGGTCCCGATAAACTGCGTGCGTGGTTGAGGGATTGAAGTTGAAGAATCGCTCGGGCCGCCGCGAAAAGCTGTGACTGACCGGTAGACATTTGCGGCAAGGACGCGACGGAACTGTTCAAGATGTCGTGAGCTTCTCTCAGTACAGCGTTTCCTGCGTTGAAATGTGACCATAGGAAGGTCTTTTGGAGCGCTGCAACGATGGCTTCATCAGGGAGAGAAGCGGAAGGCTGGAATGAACAGGCTGGTCAGTAGTGTTTTTTCAACGACTGATGGTTATGAAACCCGGCAAGAACTCGCTTACATCTAGATTGAAGCGTAGACTAGCCTGGGCAAGGACGAAAAGATCCTGAGTAACTGTGATGAAGCATCTCTGCCTAATTAAAGAGCGGGGGACTAGGCTTAGATCGAGGCCGTCGACCTTGATAGTTCCAGACTTTATGTCCAAGAGACGCAGGACGGTGAGTAACAAGGTGCTCTTTCCGCTGTCAAACATGTGTCAGCTAGAATCTAGAAGAAGAAGGGTTGAAAAATGGTATAAGACCACGTACCTGCCTGTCCGACCACAAATGACTAGTTGTTGACCTGCGGAAATCTTCATCGTGACATCCTGTAGAGCTAATGCTTCGTGACTAAGGTCCCGGGTTAGTTGTAAAATAACCGGGCCGTTGACTAATATTTATCTTACTTGTATGCCACCGTGACATCATCGAACTCGACAACTCCGGCCGATGGCCAAGTCTCGGCAGGTATAAAATCTTCGTACGGCTTGTCCTCCTTCGGCGTCTCAGCCTCTAGGCTTTTCAGGCGAGAAATGGCACCGAGCGATATTTCGACATTCGTCCAAGATGTCACAAGCGCAAGTAGAGTGCCGTTGGCAACTAGCACAATGTTCAGCGCCATGCCAATTTGTCCCGCTGTTGTCGTCCCCCTGACCAAAATAGCGAGAGTGATGAGACCGATTGCTAGGGTGGCTACCATCAGGTCGAGGACGATCCTCAGCCACTGCTGAAGACAGAAGAGTACGTAGGCAGGCTGTTGGGATTTGTCGAGACGGCGGATATTTTCCTGCTCGACCTGCTTCTGCCAGCCGAACGCCCAGATAGTCCCAACACCTTCGACCTATTATTATCATTGTTAGAAAAGAAGAAACACTCGTGAATTCGGGAGTGTCACATACTGACTCGAGGAAACTTGAATACACTGCCGACTGTGACTCAAGATCAAGTAATCGTAGTTGACGTGAGGTGCGCAGATATATCTTTTGTATAAGATATACAATTACCACGCACAGGGGTAGTGTTAGTGTCATCAGTTTCTGTGCACTGAATAGCAAGACGGTTTGTACTAGAAGTTTAAAGATCTCTGAAAATGGGTTAGAAAGCTTAGGGGAAGGTTCACGAAGACTTTAGGAAACCTACGGTTCGATATAGACAGAAAAGCTGGCGGCAAGTGCCTATCAACCAACTGCATATCCTGACTGAATCTGAGAAGAGTTAGCATGCGGCATGCGCAACGATAGTTGCATCAACTTACCGATTCAATATAACTCCGATGTCAGTGACCGAAAAGTATAGCAATGGAGCCCTAGATTACATCAGTACAGTACAGCAGCCACGGGCAGGGCAATCTGTACGAACCCGATGATGGTTGAAAGAAGCCGGCGGTGGAGTTCAGCTCCAGACTCTGGTGCAATGCGGATATGCGTAGACCTTTTCCAAATTTAGTACCGCCGCAGTCCGAAGTGAGTGAAATGTACCATTACCCACCACATCGAACCATTGGTAGAAACCCATGCCAGCAGGGATAACATTAGATAGCCACCGACGTAAAACCATGTTTGGGAGATGGGCGCTTCAGTCCACTTTTGTAACCAATATTGGGGGAATGTGATAAAGAACGAATATGACGACGTGCAGGCTAGAAGAAGAAGGAAGTTCTGAACGCCAACGGACCGAATATAATAATCTGTGTTAGTGAGTCAGGTTAGTACGGAAGAAATATTATAGGTTTATGGAGCTACCTTGAGACATTACCATAAAGTGAAAAATCCCCAGTTGCCCTACTCAGATCGGAGATGGCATCGGCAACTTTGAGACTTTGGCTCTGGACGGTCTTGTCCATTTGGGGATTTTCCTCGGTAGTGCTATGCTGTATCTCGTTGATATGAACTTTGAGGACATGTTTTGGGTCTTGCGTGAAATCCGCCCACGTCCCCTGGTAAGTGATTGTATTATTCCCGAGAATGACTATCTGGTCTGCCAAGTGGAAATGCGTAGCTGTTGATGATAGTTAGTGCTCGTCCCGACCTTTTACGGAGAAGTTCTTGAACTTACAAGGGTTGGTGGTGAAAAAGACTGTTATTCCCATCTTCCTAAAAATGCCCGTTGGGCTGAGGAGGTTCCCCACGATTCGGCTTTCTGTCTTGCCATCGAGGGCACTAAAACAGTCATCCAAAACCACAATCTCGCAACGGGCATACACAGCACGGGCAAGTGCCTGCGTGTTCGTTAGTATAGAAATCTCCCAGTCTGCCATTGGAAGGTGAGGCAAAGAGACTGCCGTAGGAGCGGAGATCACAATTTACTCTAGCTAAGAGGGCCACTGCGACGGAACCAACAAGAACGCATGTCGGATAGATATTTTGCCCCAGAGGAAGAATGGGAATGGAAACATACTACTCGCTGTCGTTGTCCTCCGGAAAGATTCAAGCCTCGGCTTCCGATCGGAGTGTGGTCTCCGTTGGGGAGTGCCAAAAGGTCTTCGTCGAGGCAGCAAAGTCGAATAACCTGGTCGTACCAGCCTGGCTCTTCCGGGCCAAAGCCGCACACGGCCTCCTTGAGAGTGCCGCTTGGCAGCCATGGTGACTGTTCACACCAGCCCATGCGCTTCGACGACACCGATATTTCCCCACTCGCCGGAGAAACTTCGCCCATGAGGGACTTGGCCAGCATCGTCTTGCCGCTTCCTACTGATCCGGAGCAAATAGCGATCGACCCTTTGTTGATGACCAGATTGATGTTTGTGAGGAGCGGAGGTATTGACGGAGTGGTTTGGATTGTAACATCGTCAAAGCAAATGGCCGGTGAAGTGTCGCTGGTGCTATCATGGACCTTCTTCAATGTTACTCTTTCATC
Organism: Scedosporium boydii; assembly: GCA_002221725.1. Classification (NCBI taxonomy): domain Eukaryota; kingdom Fungi; phylum Ascomycota; class Sordariomycetes; order Microascales; family Microascaceae; genus Scedosporium; species Scedosporium boydii. The sequence goes on along the minus strand of NJFT01000046.1, from coordinate 113,466 downwards.
ATTTCGAGGCGGTTGCAAGAGATATTGCTGGATGCGATCGAAAGCAGCCAAAGAGCCAACTGCTCTAGGGATAATCGTCATGATCATGTTTGCAGGGTGAGTCACTAATCCGAGAAGTGCAGTGGTCGTAAATGCAGTCTCCGTGTCGAGTGCTGTGCCGCTGAAGCTTGCCACAATGACGAAGAGCACGAGCGTCAAGATGGGTGCAAATATCCCAAGGGCATTTGCTGCGATGGTCAGGTAATGGGACCCCAAAACGAGAGATCAAGGGGAGGACATACCACTTGCATTGTAAGCAACCATCATCCACCGCACCTTACTAGCCATATCCAGCTCTCGAAGTCGCAGATTCTGGATCAGCGATTCAGTGTATGCAGTAATTAACTCCAAGCATCTTCAAGCTTTTTATCGAGGCGAGCGTTGATGTGGTCATCGCAATTCGGTTTTGGGTTGCCACATTCCAGGCCTTTTGCTTGCTCTGAAGGTTTTTGGCCAAGTACCGGCTCATTCTGGAACAGACTTTGATATTACTAGTTATTAGCATGAGACTGAAGAGATGACGTACGAGGACCTACAGAAGATGACGACGAGTGGAACTGGGAAAACCCATCCGACTTCTCGAGCTAGCATCGTCAGACCTAATATAACCTCGAGGATCTGCGCCCAAGCCTCGTGGAACATGGGTGCGGCTTCGGTTACATTATCCGCATCCGTGCTCATCAACGTCACAGCTCGTCCGTCGTCGTAGCCGCCTGACTGCTGACTTAGAGACTTGTGGTTGATGAGACCGACAACAGCACCTCGAACCATAACCCGGAGCAAATTCAGGCGGTGTTGGTACTATGCCCCAGATAACTGAATTGTAGGTTAACAACCGGAGTCACGAAAAATCTAGGATTGACAGACTTGCCGCTAAGCCGACATATACGATAACAGCCATCAGAATTACCGAGTAGTCCGTTTCCGAAGATTGCGACGATGACTTGGTGATGGAGCGGATTGCGGTGCTGATTAGAACTGGTTGCGCGTATCGAAATACAATAAGGGAAAGTCGAGGGATGATCGGTGCGAGAAAATGAGGCAGCATGCTGTGGACCAGAACCTTGGGCAGCGTTGTCTTTGTCTCTGGTTTGGCTGTGAACTTGTTAGGGAATTCCGGTTGGATCAGCACTGGCTGCACGTTGAGGCACGGGGATTAATACCTCTCTGATCCCAAGCTTGCAAGGCCCGATGACGACGTAATTTCGACGAGAGCTTATGATCTATCGGTGGAAGATCGTCCCCGGTGAGAATTTTCTGGTTTCCTCGTGCTAGAATCGGATTGATCCACCAAAAGAACGCCCGGCTCAAGATGCCAGCCAACTCTTCCGGGGACCATTGGCCCTGGGAGCCTCGTAGGATCTTTTCTTTTCCTCGACTTTCGGTCACTAGAAGCAGGGTCTTGAGGAAGAGATTCGCTGTGGGAGGCACGTCGCTGGGGGAGACTCCATTCTCATACACGATCGTTCCCAACTCGGCGGCATCGCACGCTAAAGATGCAAGTAAATAGATGACAGCTAGATCCGATGGTCTGACAGACCTAGCGTGCTCTAGGAAGAGCAGCGGGCAGAGGCCTAGGCATGCTATTAATGAAGCAACGGCTGAGAAAATTCCAATGTCGAATTGAGATATCCGGAATACTCGCGTAATCAAAACGATTGCTTGGACCAATGACAGTAGGATCGCAATTATCTATCGTCAGGTTAGTCCATCTGCGAACCAAGTTTCTACCCCCGACTACGAACCAGTTTCGTAAGGCCGTGGCGCCCCGGAACGACCTTGATCGTTTCTGTGCAAAGCTTCGAAAGGCGGAATGGCAGCAACAGCAGAAACAAGGTGGAAAAGGCGCCGGAAACAAGGTAAAATGGTGGATACATAATGGGCTCGGCCCAGCTCGCGTGAGGCCGCTTCAAGATTCTCCGATAGGAATATCTTGCGCTACGGAAGTGGAAATAAGAAGAAAGAGATGTGGTGGGGAGCCTCACGCACGCGATCTACAGGGTGTCTGAGAGACTCTGCTCAGTCTACCAACGGTTATTTACTTAATGATCAGGTTCGACTCCAAGAATATATATATAAATCTCGAAGACGCGCCCCAGTGATGGCGGGGAAGAGTGCCCATTTCCACTTACAGGGCAATATGCAGGGAATGCGTTTGATAGGCTCGGGTACAAAACCCAAGTGGGATCACCTTCCCAGGGGAGATCCTCCCGCCTGCAGGAGCCGAAGACTAACTGGCGAGCATGGACGACTAACGACCTTCCTTAATTAACGTAAAACGGGAAGCAACCCCAAGGAAACCCAATTCGATCCTGAAAGCGTGCTGCGGAGTCCCGATCAGGTTTTTGTCACATGAAACTGTTAAAGGGTACAAAGCCTTTGTCTGGGTTCATTGAATGAGGGATACAAGCGAAGGGCGAGCGTTTTTAAACCCTTTTGCCGAGGTAAGGTCCCTCCTGCCTTCGATACAAAAGCACCAGGTAATCTAAATGTTGCAGTACCAGCAGGTAGGGCATACGAGGTCCTGCCAATCTTGGATCCGCAGGCGGCGGGCGCAATGTTCCGAAACTCCGTGAATTTGTGTCGAGCGATAAGATCCAGGTCGGGGCGGGTCAGTGTCAAGGAATACGAAATCGTCGTAATAGGCTATTTTGGGTGTGTTTGGCAGATGCAACGGGCTCGCCAACCACAGGTTTCAGTTTTGAAATACGAGGAAGGGGGCAGTCGATAATCCAGGGCCTCGAACCGCCATCTGCGTTGGTCTGGTTGTTTTTCAAAGCACAAATGAAGCCCGCTGCATGGTGCAACATGTGTTTCGGGTTAGTACCACAGTGCCAATTTGCAGTGGTACTGTTTTCTTGTCCGTGCTCAGCCCAAAATTTGTGTAACCTTAAAGGTGGGGTAACCAATCTTAGCTGCGATGGGGTTTTGCGAAACCGCTGCTTTTCGAGACGCGAAGAACCTTCCCGATCTAATTTGAGCCCATACGACGTCGCGGAAATGACAAGAACATCTAAGCCATACCACGCTCCAAACCCTCAACCTGCTCGTAGCGTTTCCGCCGAGGCCGTTGGGAGATCTACTATTTCGGGATTGGCAGGGACCGTATAGAAGACATCAATGATTTGTTAAGCTGGTGATCTACTTTCTCACCACTTTCACAGTCATATTGTACCCTGAAACTGTTTGGCCCTTCTTAACCTTTAAGTACCGGGCGTCTCTTAGTGTCTCCTTTGGAATGTGATTCCCATCGATAGTGATTTCACAGTGATCGCCATCAGTAAACCCGTAAAACTCAATCTCTCCATCTCGCGGCATTATAAACGATCCGAACAACAAATACTCAAATACTCCGTTTAGGGCATCTCCCTACGAAAAGTTAGTTCTCTGCGCCGACTTGATAATGCAACAACATACAACGGGCATCCTGGAGACTCTTCTAAATATATTAGTATTCATCACTATACATACTTGGGAAGAGGCAACTCTAACCTTGTTTTCGCTAATTTTGTATTCGACACTTTTCTGATGTAGGTGAGGCTCGATATCACGTATTGGTCTTTACCCCGCCTTCATTCACACTCTGAAATGAAAGCTCTTCCCCATCATGCAGCGTGTGCTTAGCCACTAAATCACAGCCACCTATCCGCCACTGGTAGATCCTGTTTCAGACAAGGGCATGTAAAGCGGTTATATCCGAGGTTCATAGCCGTCGCCATGCCCACATTTGGACGGCCGAACCAGCTGCGCCATTAAGTGCTCAAAGTGATATTGTCGGGTAGACCTTCCTCGTACCCTCCGAGCAAGTTCTGGCAGGGCAACATCGATTGTTAGTGAAGTTGTTGAGCTTGCGGGTAGTGATATTAAGAAGGCAGCCAGCCTCCGTCTTACGGAAGCTGAAATGGGTATTTAGATAGTTTTCGGCTATGACGATCGAGGCAAGAACTGCGTAAAGTGTCAAATGCAAACCAAAAAAAGCATCAGGGGGCTTGAAATTCCCCATATTGGGGTCCATAATTGACAGAAAGGCGGAAAGCACCAAACAGTTGTTGTACGTTTCGATTTCGAGGTCGTCTTCGTCCACATACTGAAGTATCAAGAGGAGCTCGAGAAAGCAGCCCGGCGCGAATCAGGAGAAGGCAGAAGTTCAAAGGCGAGTAGGGAGATGCGCGGAGGGGTTTAGATATAGCGGCAGGAGCACCTTCCGCACCCTCCTGGGCACATCCGAGCTCCGCCATATTATACCTTAAATATGAGCCGATGACAAGAACTCCCAACCGCGCAGCTCAAGCACCGACACTAGGACCAAATGGCCTAGCGGTCATTGGAGCACTCGGAAAGTTAGACAATAAGGTATTTTTCGTAGCTACGTGTCCTGGGAATTGCTTCGTTCGAAGCCCAACCAGAGCAGCGCATGCGGTCGTTTTTGCATTTCTGCATCCATTTATCTTTTTCTTGTTTCATCAGCCTGATGGTTTTTTGTAGCTTTTGTCTTGTCGATGTACCTATTCAGCACCCCTATGGCGCACAGCACATCGAGGCAGTCATTAATTGCACGACGTCCTGTCAAGCCCGCATCCTTGACCGGGAGTGTCGTCGAATAAAGCAGCGACATGGGCCTATGCTCTTTTCCTGTCCCAGATCTTCCCTGCATCACTCATTGGCTCAAGGGGACTAGAGTAGTGGCCTGGGGTAGACGCTAATGGGGATAACCCGGAGCTTAAAGCGTGACAGGAGGCAGTAGCGGGTACGGAGACAAACTCTCTCTGCCACGTCTACCGATAACTCCCAACCCGATGCTGGGAGAAGCGGGCGAGCGCGAGATATAACTTCGAGAGACATCGAAAGAAGTTTATTTGTTCCATTTCATCTAGTACTAGGAAGCATGTTTCGTCGAAGGACATATCTTCCCCGTGCATGGCGCTAGGTACTATTGGAGGACCAGAAAGCCGGAAAGGGGCACATGGGATAGGTTCGATTTCATGCAGTCTGAAGGAGCAAGCCATCTGAAACTGCGAGATATATGATAAAATGGTTAGAGTGGGTTAAGTCTTCCTCTTATACATCAATTTCGCAGACGTAAAAATACGTTCTAGACGGCGGACCGTAGAGTCGATTCACATGGCAACGAAGTATGGAGAAACATAGACACGAGAAGAGCGAACTGCGTCAAGGAAAGGGATTCGGATAGAGGGGAAATTTGTCTGCACCCACATTATAAGATGCATCTCAACCAAGTTTCTCGTAGACGGATCCTGCCTCACCTCCCTCCCTTCACGTCTTTAGTCAGCCAGCTCTGGAATGTGATCCTCAACTACCAAAATATATCATCCCTTCGAGGCTTGGGAACCTTTCCCGCAGGCAAAGACATATCGAAGAAACGAAAGAATCAGTAAAATAATATGAAATCCCAGCTCTTCAGTCTCGGTATGGTTTACGCGCATCTTTGCAGGAACGTGCTTATTTCTAACAGCAAGGCTTTCTTCGGATACAGGCCTGCTTCGAGCAACCGAGGCAATCGCGTGGACGAGTATATTCCCCTACGTTTATTCCATGATTCGGTCTTACGGCGGCGTCGAAGAAATGCAGATCTCCTACTACGGAGGGCTCATGATAGCCGTATTCACTTTTTGCGAATTCTTGAGTGGAATGCTCTGGGCCAAGCTAAGCGATCGAATTGGTCGCAAGCCGGCCTTGCTGATTGGGTCGTTTTGTGGTATCGTTACCGCGCTTGCCTTGGGATTCTCGAAGTCTATCTCACTGGCCGTTGCCTCGAGGGCTTTTGGCGGCCTTTTCAACCCGAACGTGGGCCTTGTCCAAACCTGCGTTGTGGAGTTGGTTCCGGAGAAGGATGAGCAGGGTAAGCCATGGCATGAGATCTTAACTGCATGACTTGTGACCCTTTACGTCTCTCAAATCTGACGACGGCAATCTTATAGCCAAGGCTCTATCGTTTATCACGTTCCTGAGATCCACTGGGTAAAGTCTTGGCATACTTATTAGTGAGCAGTCCAAACTTAGACTTCAAGCTGACATCACACCCATTGCTCCCGCCGACAGCAATTTGGCTGGACCAGTGTTGGGAGGCTTCTTAGCAGACCCAGTCACATTATATCCGTCCATCTTTCCACAAAATTCAATATGGACTTCGTATCCATACTTGTTGCCAAACCTGGCTGTCGCATTTTTCCAAGCCGTGGGCTGGGTAACAGCTTTCTTTCTTTTACCGGAAACTCACCCCGAACTATCGGTCCAACCTAGCCGAAATCTGGGTATTTTGCGGCTGATAAAAAGCTTCGTCGCGAAATGGAGCCCTATGTCACCAGTTGAGGGCGACTACGAGCTCGTGGATAATGGCCAGCCAGAATGGCAGGTCCTCGGAAGGGCGCACGGCGCTCCCTCTATCCATGAACTGGAAGATATCTCCGTTGACAAAGAGCCTGGAGACCATCTCAGCCCACCCGTGGGCAAGGGTAGGGCAGTTGCGTTCACTGCACAGGTTATTTTCCAAATCGTCTCAGTCTCACTACTAGCCTTCCACAAGGTATCATCGGATGCAGTAATGCCTACGTTTCTTGCCATCCCCGTAGCGCCGAATGGACCGGAATCCTCACCTCGTCGGCATCTTCTACAATATTCCGGCGGGTTTGGATACAGCAACTACGAAATCGGGTTGATTCTCCTATCGCAAGCCGTCGTTGCCGTCGTCACTCAAGCCACCTTGGTGCCTCTCTTTATCAATCGCATGGGCCCGCTTCGGGCATATCGTGTGATCCTCTGCGTTTATCCAGCGATGTACCTCTTCACGCCCATCCTACCGAAACTGGCGCCATGGATGTCCTTGATTTTCGTGCTGTTTGATCTTTGGATAAAGGTCATTCTCTCTTCTGTTGGATATATATGTTCTGCGATGCTGTAAGTAATGATGCTCGCATATGGGGAGACACCTCAGCTTCTCTGTTTATCACACACCCTAACTTGTCAAGTAGAATATCGAACACGATATCCGAAAAATATTTTATTGCTCGAGTAAATGGGGTCGCTGCTTCATTTTCATGCCTTACACGATCTGTAGGTCCTATCGTGACCGGCAAAATCTTTACGATAGGCCTCGACCTTGGATACGTAGGCATTGCGTTCTGGACCTTGACGGGCGTTGCGTTCCTTGGATCACTGGAGTCCTTTATTCTAAAGGATCACCCGTGATATGGCTATCCTCTTTTCTCGCAGTGGGCTACAGAAAGTGTTCGGAATTGTATCAAAATGAGCTCCTAATAACTCCATTTGTTCACTCTTCATCCCCTACTTGTTTCGAAAGTATTAATGGGAATAGAGGCGCAAAAGCCGTCAATTGACCTCCCACTACAGCTTGAGGTCTTCTACTTCCTCGTAGTAATTGTCAAAACTGAGGTACTCCGAGGAATTGAAAAGTCTCAATTCGCTTCCTCCGTTTGGAACAGCATTGTCCTGGGGTATGAGACGGAATGTTTCTTTCTTGTTCCCCTCCTTTTCTTCCTCTTCTTCCAAGTAGCTAGTTATCTATAGTCCACCAATTTATAATCAAGTTTCAGGCAGCATCAATCTTGATGCTCAGTTTCCACATGTCAGTTCTTTTGTCAAGAATAGCCCCAAGATCCACCAACAAGGTACCCATGGTTCTGTTACACAACATATTCCTGCTGCGACGCAGCCATGGACATGCATATTTACTTTACTCCATCTTACATATTAGCATACGTAAGAGGAAAACTGAAAACCCAACACTATCATCTGAAAGTAGAGGGCCGCGTCATGGGCATAGTCAACGAGGCTCAATAAAATAGTACTTTTGATTGGAATGGTTCGTATGATTACTGTAGCACCTAGGCAACCTAGGAGGTGGCTAAGCGTCTGAAAGTCGGCCGAACCCTCCACTCTAGACGGTGATCTCGAGATCGGCTACACTTCGCCGGAGTGCTAAGTAGCTCACAACCACTCTCGGGGGGCGTTGATAGGTGCTTGCCTCGTCGCGATCTACCAAGAAACGCCGAAACAGTTGGAGCGTGCAGATTAATCAACGCTGAGGTCAGCTTACAACGGGCCGTCGGATACCTGCATTGCGCGCCCGAACCTGCATCAAGTGAGAACATATCACATTCGCGCCCAAGGGTGGGTCGCAAGTTTACCGGCCACCAAATGTAACAATATTCTAGACCCGGTTATGATGTCGATCACTAATCAATATGTTGCTTTATAAACTTCGTTGCCAGCGAGGGCGGTATGTTGCATAGTCTTTCAGCCATTCTTGGCTCCTACCTACTTCCAATTCATAGATGCCACATCGGCAGGACCTTTCAGATCGGGCTCCTGAGGAGCCAAACCGCCTCTTGAACCCCTAAAGGGATGTGGAATATCAACTTCCCGAGTTTCGTGTTCATTTGTAGTAATGTACTACCTTACTGAGGAAAGATTCTCATCGTTTGACGGCTGGTCGGCCGCCTGGTTGCCGCTTATACCGAATATCCACCTCGCCATGTAACAACTCCTAGACACGTGTATTCGATGAGCCCTTCAGCTCGGCGATGATCAGCAACCACAGTCTAAAAAACGAAAGGACCTCGCATGGAAGGATTCGATGTTTCATAGGAGTAGGACGGACATCAGCAGGTCAGAGTCCGAATGGCAGCCCGATAGGTTAGACTTACGCAGCCTGTCGTACTCTTTCCTCCTTGGGGTGTCACGAAAAGGACTGTCATGAAGATGAGAAACTCGATGAGAATACTGCATGGAGACGGAGGGCCAGGGAATCTAACTTCGTACTGAACGTCGGCGTTCTTCGTGAACAGGAAACTATATAAAGCTCCGAGCCCGCGCCCTCTTCGCTCCCATCTTCTCCATCATCAATTCACCCACACATCACCCCCACAACTTCACTCAGAACACCAGGCTTCCAAACTTTTCCCACACGCTTAAGCAACTTCTTTCAAAATGCAGTTCACCATTATTCAGGCCATCGCCCTCTTCTGTGCTGGCGCCATCGCCATGCCAAGAAACATTCAGCAAGGCGGCCTCGAGGCACGCAACATCGAGGTTCGCGCTGACTGCAGCCGTATCCTACCCGCCTGCAACGGCGGGGAAATCGTTGGCCAGACCAACTGCCGCTGCAAAGGTCAGAAGGAGACCTGTGATCTCTGGACTTGCCCTGGTCCTGCCCCTAACACCGTAAGCCTTTCCGTACTAACCAACCCTTTAACTACTCAAGCAATGCACAGAACCAGTCATCTCGGGAGAAAAGAACTACCTACTAATGGCCTTTCTTTCGTTTATAGATGGTCTGCGGCCAGGAGGGTACTGGGTGCGTCTGGATTTAGGTTTTGAACACCTATCTCTTCCGCCTCGAGCTGGAATGACGGGTTTTGCGGGGAATGTCGGGAATATGGCTAGTTGCCTTCTCTAGCAGCTTTCCATAGAGGCAACAACGTCAAGAATCAAATCCACCCGCTATCACGGTAGCCCTCGCTCCTATCTATTTCGCTCTAAATCGGGGTCCAACCGGTGTTTTGGAAATACAACACCAGTACAGGCTTTAGGACGGACTTTCCCCGGATTATTATTCTTCTTCTTTAAACTTGTTTAGAATCTAGCTATCTTCGTCACTCATTAATAAAGGCTGCCTGGGCCCGGGCATACTCAAAACGAAAAGGAAGAAAGCCACCCCTGTTAAATGTTATTTCTGCATTCCCAACCCGATTTTATGTGATGCTGCCCTTCAGTCTGCCCCCTAATCTTCCTCACTCCTATCTCCAAGTTAAAGCAGGAACAGTTGTTCAGGTCTGAAGGAGGAAAGGAAAAGTCTTGGTGGTCGGGCTGAGGCTATTTATAGGCTGGTGTTGAACTTCGCGAACCTAGTCATTGCACTACTTCAAGCATTCTTCAAAACGTTCTAGTCATGAAATGGAAGATGAAGACGATAAAAGTTATGTTTCCTCTGCCCACACCTTGACATATCTGTATTTGATAGAGAGATGTCCCAATCTATAGTCTAGCGTGGATAAAAGAACTCTTTAACCTTTCTTGGCCCGAACCCAATGGCGTCCTCGGCCACAGCGAGGAACGTGCGAACGTAACGCTCTACAATTGGTTTGTCATGTTCGGTTGCCCACATGGGTAATTTAATTGCTCTCTTCCAAAACTCGCCGGCACGGGGAAAGTCTGATGTCGGTTGAGGCTTTGTCCACGGTTTGTTGCCGAATCTCGGAATGGCTTCGTGTGACTGCGTGAACAGTGGCATATCATTAAGGAGGCCGGTCGATCTCGGAATGTCTACCTCCTTTAGACCACGCTCTTCGAGTTGCTTGACGAACTTTTCACGAGTCAACCCTCGTGGGGCCTCGTCCGGGTTGAATTGCATCACGAACGCGTACCAAGAGTGGCGATCCTTTTGAGAGTCATGTACTTCGGACATCTCAAGGAACGGGATCTCTTTTAATTCACTAGTGATATAAGCCGCATAAAGCTGCCGGTATCGGTCATGTGTAGGAAAGATATCAAGTTGCTAGTTAGCCAGCGCTATAGCCAGCGGGTGGGCACGTAGATTCAGACCCAATCCGGTCACTGAGCCGCGAAAAGACAGTTACTATTAGAGCAAAGCTTCTCGGGGAGAGAGAGACCGGGGTTAGAGAAACTTACGCCAGAATTTGCGAAGCGGGTGAGTCTCTGGAACTTCTCGCTTGGCTCTCTTATTGAAGTGACCGTGTAGGATTGCTCGGGAATAATAGTCGGTCGAATTCGTCGCTAACACGCCAGCTTGTCCACCCGTCAAGTTCTTTTTAGCTTGAAGAGACCATGCCGCCATGTCGCCCCATGTCCCGACGAGCTTTCCATCAACCATGGCTCCGTGGGCGTGCGAGCAGTCTTCAAGGACTTTGATACCTCCGTTGACCCTGCAGGCATTCTTCACAACCTGGGCCATCCGGCATGGCAAACCCCACATGTGAGTGACAATAACGGCTTTGGTTTTGGGCGTCGCTCGTTTCGAAATCTCTTGCGGATCAATGTTACCGTCAAGGAGAGCGTCGCAAAATATCGGGATAGCTCCATATTGCAGCATTGGGGTAGCCGTGGCAAAGAATGTGTACACTGGGCATAGAACCTCATCGCCTGGACGGAGATCCAACGCCTCAAACATGTGAAGGATGGCGATAGTCCCCGAGTTGCAGACAAGGGCATGTTTCAGCCCGTGCATTTCGCGCCACCTGTCCTCGAAGACCTCGTATACGTTGGAACGGTTGTAGATGGATAAGGACGAGTGCATTTGCTACTTGATTGCCTCCTCCGATTCTCGGCAGAGCAATGGCCAGACATGATGGTCCCCCTCCAGCGATGCTTCGTGAAAGTTGTTTGAGGATTGTAGAGTTTCCGTCGTTCCTGGATTACGATAAGAGCGGCGGATTACATCTGTGACTCGGACAACATCTTCAAGATTGCCCAGTGCGGCAGGAAAAACTGAAGACGAGGACTGTTCACTCCTAATCCAAGTTGAAAAGCTTTGGAGCATCGAGTGGATCACAAATTGCTTGCTTGATGTATCCCTGAAGCGAAAGGTTTCATTCCCAGCGCTATCTCGCATCGTAACCTGCTTTCCCTCTAGGAGGAGAGTGCCGTTTGTTCCAGTGATAGCGAGAGACTCTTCTCCACGGTGGGCGACGCGAGAGAGATGTACGTTCCCGATGTTATGCTGTCCGTTCTCCCTAAAGTTCATGATCATATTAGAAATGTCGTCTCCACCGTATGTCTGGTCTACCCGGATGCCATTGGAGTCCTGAGCGGCTAGTGAAGTCGGTCTACCAAAGAGCGAAACTACCATATCTAACATATGGCAACCGAGATCCTCCTGGGAAATTTATCAGTATATCACGCAGTGATCCCAGTACCAAGACCGAGACCTGGGTATGAATTAGGCGACTCACCATAACGCCAACATCATCAATAGCCCTCCAAGTTGTGTCTAGGTCAGATACGTTCATCGCCAAGATTGCCCTAAACGACGCAATTTGCCCTATCTGGGGCAACAGATTCTTCACGGCGATGTACCGGGGTTCAAAGCGTTTCTGGAAAGTCACGCCGATCTTGACAGGCAGTTCGTCGAGTTGCCGGTACTCTGCTAGCGAATTTGCAGAGGGCTTTTCTTTCAAAATCGGTACACTGGCAGCAGCCAAAGCTTTACAGCATTCCATGTGAAATCTATGGGGAACACTAACAATGGCGAGGTCGAGAGCATTGTGCTTGACCAATAATTCGGCGAGCGAGCTATACGCGGGGACCTCGGGATGGGCCTTGGAAAAGGACGACATGACTTTTTCGTTGACATCGCAGACGGCTGCGGCTTCCCAAGTCCGATTGTCGTTTGCTATGAACGAAAAATGCGTGTTGTAGCCACGGTAGCCCGATCTGAAGAGGGTGTTTTTTCTTTGGTAGATCCATTGAGGGAGGCTCAAGGTGCATTCATAAACTTAGCAGAGAAGTAGTGATATCGTACATTCAAAGGCAGCGATAGAAAAACAAAAAAGAAACAAGAAGAATACACCCGAGGAGGAAAACCATAGGCGGACGAACAAGGCCACAAAGCCTTTTAGTCGAGGATCGAGGCGTACTCAAACAGATGCAGGCAAGGTCAGTCGCCGCCGGAGCAACCGCTACGGTCTCATATGTCTGTCGAACTGCTGAACTACGAGGTATGTCATTATGCGGACTGACAGAAGAGTCATAAACAGGGACTATACTACCACTCAGGTTTGTATCTTGCTTTCCGGTGTCATCGATGTGACTTCTACTAGACGACGGCCTATTCATCAGGGCCACAGACTCTCTTAGGTGATGGATTACAACATAAGACCCTAGAAAAGATAGAAAAGCCCTCAAAAATAAAAGCACCTCGGTAACGATGCAAAAGGAACGGCCGTATTCGTCGACAGTATGCATTCGTAATATCGACACATCGTCTTGTGTCTACATCGTATTGACACTCGATTTTGAAGCCAAATCTAGTGTTCGGCAGCTATCTCGACTCTTTTCAGATGAGGCGCATGCAATGAGAGGAGAGACTGCGTCTCATTAAACGTGGAAGCCGATGTGTGGCCCACTTGTACAATCCCGTTCCATGTCCTAAATTGCACCCTTTGCTCGTGGTGCAGATGTATTGATGTCAGCTAGAGTCAAGCAAGATGCGACAATTGGAACAACATAAACCTGATTTTCCCACCGAGTCAGCAGGGAGTCATAGTGAATACATCGTATTTCACTGGCATAACTAAAAACCAGTTTGGATTGTGTTAGTTCCCGGAGTTATACCAATACCACCGTAAATTAGCTCAGGCCAAATACGGCCACGGGCCGAACCGTTTATCTTGAGACGTCACCATAAAGCAGGCATTCACAAATCACAAGCAATGCATTGGATATATAGAGATGGAGTACAACCTTAGATACGTTAGCGAGGCCATGAAGCCACTTTGTCTATTCTCTAGCAATACGTCTTCAAGAATTCCGTTTGCATGATTATCACCAAATATTTTATATTTTCTGTTAGGCTTTAGACTGCCGCGCGCCCCGGAGAAAAAAATGGTTGGGGGAAATCACTGTGTCAACCAAAACGGAAATACAACTGCTATATTGGTCTATTTCCTCGCCTATGATGCTGCCACAACGTATTCCCACCAGTATCTACAGGGTAGACACAGGTACTGTCGTGATCCGGCCATCCAACACTGGCTTTACAACGGGCAGACCGTCCTTGGAGTTACGTCCTAGGACTACAGCGTTCTTGGCCCTTTCGATTCCCTCAGTAGTGCTGTCAGCAACCTCATCACCATCCTGGCTAGAGAACGCTCGACCAAAAATCTCCAGTAACAAATTCGTATCAGTCATGGCCCCCTCGCGGTCAACCAAAGTTTTGGTGTTCTTGAAGCAGGTATACCCATCATACCCAGAGGCGATGAAGTCAACCATTGCCACCGTATATACTTGATCGAGATCAAGGGTATGAGGCATTGCATCATTCCTAGGAACATAGTTAACACCGACAATTCTGCTTCCTTCGCTGCGAGCCCAGTCTATGGCCACACGCAGGCCGGAAACCTGCAAGAATCGTCCATCTGTATGCGCATCAGATACCGAGTTCTCAAGAGCATCCCACAGCGTGCTTCCCGTAGCCTCTTTTACCACAAAGGCGTTGTCGAAGGGGCTTATGTCGACGACGTCTCTTATCTTGAGAGGAACTCCACCACTGGGTTGAATGATGCGATCGCAGCGAATGGCACCGCTGTTGACAAAGGCGACGTCCACTTGGTAAAACGCGCGGACTGCGTCGGCGAGCATGTTTCCCAGGTTAGATTCTCGGCTGCGGATTATGTGTGTCCGGCCTTCCAAAGGAACTTTAGTATGCAAGAGAGGTTGTTCGACCACCTTTTCGATTCGGGCGTGGGTCGCTGCTAGGACTTCAAGCACCTTCGGGCAGGGAGGGATATCATTGTACTGCGACATGCTTGGAAGGTGGGAAATCTGCTTTACTAAATTGACAAATTAAGTGAGCAGATTATCCGTTTTTTTTTCCTTCAAAATTTTGGGGCTTGACTTCGCCCTTACGCTTCACATTGATGATCGATGCGCGACCGTCAGGTCTGCGCTGGATGATAGCATTAAGTATCGAGAGCCCTCTCCAGTCTGTGCCGCTCTTAATGATGCGTATGTCCCCGCCGAACTCGGTAATTGGTAAACCAATATTATCATCAGAGTGCAGCTGAGCCACTTTTGGATCCGCGTTAGTCTCGTGAGATGCTCTTTGGACAGTGAAATGGTCGTGACCGCCGAAGATAAAGTCAACCCTCTCGTCTCCAGCGAGCGTGTTTTGAGAAACCTCAAATGTCTTCAGCAAGCCGCATATGCGTTATAGCGATGACTAAATCGCAGTTTTCGTACCTTCGGAGGTGACGCGCAATCTTCTTCGCGATGATCGTCGGATCCAAGATGTCACTCTTCGGAAGGTGTTGGCAGTTTGACGGCCAGTCACTATTTAAGTGAAAAATTTAGAATGCTTAGCACGCACCTTCATCGTGCCGTCAGTCTTAACGTTTGAGTCAGATCTTCCTGGATATGGGGAAGAGTAAAATGAAGTAACATACGTGCCAGCCAGGCCAAAGAAGCCAATCCTGTATCTGGGTACGTCTTTAATAACGTACTCACAAGCCTGAGCGAGCAGGGGCTCGGTTAGGGGTTGGCCGACGTGCGCTTTGCGAATTGCATTTGACAACGTCCACGGGAAATTCGTCTTCTGCGCCAGTTCACAAAGGCGGTGCTCGCCAAAGTCAAAGTCATGGTTGCCGTAACAAGCCACGTCTATGTTTAGTGCATTCACCAGGTCCGTCATGTGCTCACCCCGAAGCACGGACGCCTCGAGGGATGGAGAGAACACATCACCACTGAAGATTCGAAATTGGATCGGTTCGTTTCGGGCAGTTGTTGCTGGGCTTGTAATGCGGCATGGATCAGCGTAAACGGACGCAAACCGACTAATCAGTGCGGCATCGGAGATGTGATACTAGAAACAAACACATGTGAGCATTGCGTGATACATCGCTGCTGAAGGTCGGTTTGGGAAGGGGGAAGAGCGCGGGGGAAAAGGGAGGGGGCCGGTCTTGGCCAAAACGGCGGCGGTTGGAACATGGAACGTACCACATCGTTGGAATGGAGAAAACAAACCTCACGTTGCTCCGCCATGATCGCCGTCCTCGCTTGAAGAAAACTGGTTGAGTTTCGGCCGGGAAGGACAACAAGATACGCCGTATGAGTGGCAGACATCTAGAAGGGCTATCCACTTCGTTTGTATTGGCCTGGTTGAGGAGTGTTGGCCGAGATGGATGCCTACAACTAAATAGTATCGTGGGAGGCCAAGCTTGTTGTCAGCGAGTAGCCGGCCCGGTCATCGTCTTATGGGAGAAAATCTGCTCCACTCCTCAATCTGTATCCCGGGCTGCACGCGAAGCACTCGGTCGTTACATTCGCACCTCCAAACGACGCATCACTGCGCTTGTTTCCTTAGGGCGGAGCGAAATTCAATTCCTTCCCACAGCACCGCTACATATTCCCGGTCCTTCTCACATCATCATGCAGCAAAAGTACCCCTTTCGCATCTCTCCCTCAAGCAACAGCCAATGTTGGAATATCTGATGGGGCATAGTACGCTAGCCTTCATAGAGAAATGAAACGTCAAACTTAGCTCAGACTTGATCGGATGGGCAAGACTGTCACATGTCATGGATGTTACGAGCCTAACGCTAGCCCGTTGGCTGGTATCAGGTAGATACAACTGACTCAAGGGGCAGGAGTGCGTATTCATAAAGCAAGTGAGGCAGTTAAGCAGTGTTTACTTTGGTGACTGTAGTGTGGCCAGCATGAATCGGAAGGAGGAAGGCCAACGACAACAATTTAATCACCTCAGAGACTACACAGTACATCTGACACGACGTCTCGGCACACTTCAAAGTTCCTACGGCAAACATAGAGGCAAACATTATCTTATAATTACATTCCCATATTTGCTTACTACACAATTTGGTATAGGTTAGTCTAATCTAACCACACTACCAAGTTTATGTCGTCTGGCCGTTGACGCTCGCCAAGAACAGTGCAGAGTAACGGCCCTTGAGCGACATGAGCTCCACATGTGTACCAGCCTCGGTAATCATTCCCCGGTCTAAGACGTAGATCTTGTCCGCCTTGACAATCGTACTCAGCCTGTGTGCGATCGTGATTGTCGTTCGTCCCTTTTTCGCCTTGTCCAGCGCGTCCTGGATGAGCGCCTCGGACTGGGAGTCGAGTGCCGAGGTGGCTTCGTCCAACAGGAGTATGACTGGGTTGCGGATGAGCGCTCTCGCGAGGGCGAGTCGCTGTTTCTGCCCAACACTCAGTTGGCTGCCTCGGTTACCTACTATCGTATTAAAGCCGTCTCTAGAACAAAAAAAAAGTGAGTTTATTAACGTCAGTAGAGGGGACAATGTAGGAAGAGCGGGGAAAAGGGAAAGGGGGGTACGTACGGTAGGCTTGCAATAAAGTCGTATATGTTGGTTTGCTTGCATGCCTTCGCCATTGCTTCATCCGAAACACTTCTACCGTCTTCTAAGTCCATAAGAAGATTCATCTTGATAGTACCGTTGTACAAAGTAAGATCCTGGTTTACTAAACCGATTCACTGTCGGTATTTGACCACGTTGAAGGAGGTTAGAGGCTGCGAATCCAGCAGCATCCTTCTGCTCGTCGGATCGTAGAATCTTTCAATCAATGACGCCAGAGTACTCTTGCCCGATCCCGTCGGTCCCACAAACGCAACATTTGCGCCCGCGGGAATGCTCAGACTCACGTTTGTCAGTGCGGGATGATGAGGGCGCGATGGATATGAGAAGCTGACTGATTCGAAGTCGATGCGGCCCTGTGGCCTGCCGGGATCGTTGCCTGAGCTAGAGGAAGGATCGATGCAAGATTCTTTGGCTAGAAGCTTGCGCAGGGCCGCAGCCGATCGCTTCGCCTTTCCAATGTTTGGCGTCCATGAAAACACCAGGCCGGCCGAATAGGCACTCATCAGCACAGATGTTTGGACAATGATGAACTGAAGAAGCGTGTACTCGTCTCTCAAGATCAACTTGCTGCCGTACCAAAACCCCAGAGCCAGGCAGGCATAGAAGCAGGCCTGCGCGAGTGCGTACATAAATGACGACTGCAAATTGGCTTTCAATGCACGCTTTGATGTGCTGTTGAGAATGTCCTGAAATTGACCCAAGACCTGGCGCTCCCTCGTCAGGGCCGCGATCGTCTGGATTCCCGACAGAGCCTCGCCGGCGTATTTCGCAGACTCGTTCGAGTAGATCTCGGTATGCCTCTCAAACTCCCCCAACAGAGAAACGCCAAAATAACCCGCCGCAATGAGGAGCGGCATCACCGACGCGCACACCAGTGTAAGCTTCCACCCATATGCCAACCCGACTACCAGGCCGCAGAGGACCGTTGAGATTGAGATGAGAATTGTCCCCAGCGCGCCTCCGCTTATACCGGCCAGATCTGTCGTCGACGTTGATAAGAAGCTTGATAGGGCCCCGGCCGAGTTTTCCTTGCTATCGAAAAAGCCAACATGCATTGTGAGCATCTTCTCTAGAGCCAAGCTGCGAGCGCTTGAAGTCATCTTTCCTGAGCAAAAGGCCAAAACCACGCCTTGCCCTCCAAATACGATGAACATGACAAAGGCGAGTAGAAAAAACATCCAGGAGTAGAAACCCGCTTCAGACCGGATAGCACTGACATCTGGGAGAGGCCGGGAAATGGCGACGATGGCATAGCCAAAAAGAATGGCAGATGCAGGTTCCTCCAATCCGGCAATAAGGGAGAAAACAAGGCCCAACCCTATCCACGGCCACTCTTTTTCGTTGAGCTTCATCACGAAAGCAATCATCGATCGGATGGAATATAAGCTCTTCTTTCCTTGGCCTGCTTCCTCATCCTCTCTATCGGGCGGGGCGATGAATGGCACGTGCGGAGACTCTAACACTGGGTCAGTGTCGGATTTGGTTCGCAGCACAAGTTGAGCCTCCCCACCCAGGCCCGACCCCTCGTTTTCCACATCTCCCTCATCGTACCGGGGGAGGTAGTGATATCCCCAGAAACGGCAACCGACATTGAGATAAAGAATTTTGGCAACATTGATGGAAGGATAGTCGCCACCGACAATCCGTACCTACAGAGCCTAAAGCTCGGAAACGCCACGACAGCCACTCCAGAGACATCTCCTTCGCTATCTCTCAGCAACGTCACTAGTCTAGGCTCCTTGGTATTCGATGACTCCGTGTGGACGCTAGGCGATTTGAACCTCCGCACCCTCCCAAAACTAGCAACTTTGGATTGGGGTGTCGGAGTTCCACCCTTTTATCCATTGACAGGGGAGGGCTTGGAACTGTTGGAAGTGGGAAGCTTGACCCTGACAGGACTTCCAAGTCTCCGCAAGATCGGATCTAGCGGACAGGAGATTGTTATTTGTTTGAACATCACAATTAAAGACGTGGCATTAGAGTCCGTGGACGCATTTACCAACTATACCGACAGCCGCCATCTCGCTATAGAGGGGATCCCAAATGTCAATCGCATGACCTTCAGTTACGTGTTGTCAGAATCGGTTACTATACAGGGCAACGGCGAACTTGACATTGTGTTTACTCATCCCGATTACCGCGGCTGGTATGCTGAAGCACAGACGATACAAGATCTCACGATATCGGGGGTGAAGTCTCTAGAAAGAGCCTTCGACGTCGAATGGCCCTACCGCTACCTTAAGGTGGGGAACCTCACATTCGAAAATAACACGATCGGCGAGATTCCACTGGATATATTCGATCGCGTGACGAATTTATATATCCGCAATAACGAGTACTTAGGCTATTTGTCGTTCCCTTTGAATTTCGACTTATTCCCCTGGGAGAATATCGAGATCACGGGGAATACCTGGTTAAACATGGGTGATCCAAACTTCCCAGATACTCTGTGGCGCTGGCCGTTACTTGGCGCACGATATATCATCTTTGAGGTCGGGAGAGCCGACCTTTTTAGGTGTGCCCTAACACATCAATCGATAATAAAGAAATCTCTTCTGACTATCAATAGTATTCACTTGGCAGTATCGTCGAGAAATTTAACACAGCGGCCTCTTACTCGCGAAAAGTTTGTGCTGCGTACCGTTGTCGATCCGGACTGCGGAGAGCTTGACAGGTTGAATCGTGAAGGGGCTTTTAAAGGGGAGTATTTCTGCGGTACGGTAGACCAGTACAACTCCCCTGCTAGCCGGACGATACCGCCAGTTCCGCAAATGGGAGGAGGCGCATGGATGTTGCTGTTGATGGCCACAGCGTGCTTACATGGACTGGGGTTGGCCTAGTCTGGGCCCTGTTTCTACGATCGAGAGAAACAACGTAGGCTAGTGGCGAAGGAGGGCGATGGGCGATATGTCTGATTTATTCCGTTTCTGGTGTCAAGTAATAATATATTGTTACAAGTATCGATTTGCGAAGTAAGACAATGGTCTCTTTCAAGCAGAACATGGAGGGTATCTTACATATAAATTAGTATGGGATGGTACTTACAAGGGTCCCGAGTCAAGGCGAGATCGTTTCGAACTAACAAGTCTAGGTTCGTTTCCGGGAGCCTTTCCCGATAAAGCATAAGCACTGTGCCTAGCCGCAACCTCTACGATGGCACTAAATGTTAGTCGAAGTTTTTTTTTTTCGACCGTAATGCGGGAAGTCTTTCGGCCGAACAAAAACAAGATCCTTGGAAACTAACTCCTGAGAAAGCTTAACTCGACTGTAGCAAATGAGAGCCGCGGCGCGAGCGCCTCACCCACTATCTGGCCAAGGACATTTTCCACAATAACAAGCCTTCCCCTGTGAATAAACTTCACGAATCCACGGGGCAGGCGGCTCGTGGCGTTTTCGTATAGGAAGCGTTACCTCGCCGGCGGTGTCCTTAAGTCTGAGGGGGCGTCGTTGCCGAAGCGGGAGAACATACACCGCCGTATACCCGATAACTCGGGCAGTGGCTGCGGGGAGGACCTAGTATAAGTCCGGCGTTCGATTAAACTACCTCGTGCAATTGTACTCCTAACTCTAACATTTGCATCAGGTAAGCACGTAAGAGCTCAAGACATTGTCACGACACGGCGCCAAGGATAGAGAATTAAAGATGGAAGTGCATCATATACTTGTTGTACGTGTGTAAAATTATAGATTAATTGACGTGTATCGAATGATATTAGATATTAAGCTGCGCGCTGAGACATTGGCCCGCCTTCAAACGACAACAAGCCGCCTGCTCTCAGCTTAAGGCGCCTTGGTGCAAACCAAGGCATTAGCCCACAGGTTCGTGCACGCCGCGTTTATGAACGGGTTCCACTTCTTGAAGTTGGCGACGGTGATGCCGTTCTTCTGAGCAATGACATCGCACGAGTCGCCAGAAACAACAAGGTAGAAGCGGCTGCAGTTCGACACAATGTCGGGCATGGGTGTGGCGGCGCCAGGAACGCCGACACAGGCGTAGTAGTCAAGCCAAAGATTGTTGCAGCCTGTACAGAAAGGAAATGATTAGAAACAGGGCAATTAAAGTTGAGAGATCGGGAGACGAAACGTACTAGTGTTGATCTGGGTGTTCCAGCTTCGGAACTGGTCGACAGTAATGGTGTTCTTCGCAGCAATCTTCTCACAAGTATCGCCAGAGACGATCTTGTACCACTTATTGCAGTTTGATACGGCTCCTGGGAGAGCAGGAGAATTGCTTGGCGTCGGGGCAGAAGAGGTTGTAGACGGCTGAGCAGCCCCGGGGACATGGGTGCAGATGTAGTAGTTGAGCCAAAGGTTCGAACAGCCAGCGTTAATTTCAGTATTCCAAGACCTTAGCTGGGCAACAGTGATGCCATTGCTCGATGCGATAGCATCACAGGTGTCGCCGGACTTGATTTTGTAGAAACGATCACAGTTCTCGGCGATACCAGGCATAGTGGGGGAGTTGCTTGGCGTGGGCGCAGTGGAAGTACTCGACGGCTGTACGGCTCCGGGAACATGGGTGCAGATGTAGTAGTCAAGCCACAGATTGGAGCATGAGGTGTTAATCTCAGTATTCCAAGACCTCAGCTGGGCAACAGTAATGCTATTGCTCTGAGCAATGGCATCACAGGTGTCGCCGGACTTGATCTTGTAAAAGCGATCACAGTTTTCGGCAATCCCGGGCATAGTAGGGTAGATGCTCGGGGTGGCTGAAGGACTAGTGGTCGTGGACAGCGTGGTCGAGGACTTGGTGGTAGTAGAAGTCTTGCTTGTAGTACTCTGAGGCTGCGAAGACGTAGAGGTACTAGTCGCATCAGGAGTGTACTCGCCGATCACGCAGTATGACTTGCCGGCCTCGAGATTGGGGCAGGTAACACCTGGGTTGATCTTTGTGAAGAGGTCAAGCGAGAGACCCCAGCTGATGGCAAGACTCTCACAGGTATCACCACTCGCTGCCGGTATCTCGAAGTAGCAATCGACAGTGCGGCGCGAGTGTCTCCCGGCTGAGACTAATTCCGGGCCCAAGAGGAGCCCGGCGGCAAGAAGGTGGAGACGTGTGAAGTGCATCCTTTCAGGATCGATAAAGAATTAACGATTTGAATCAGAAACCAGAAGGCAACCGAAAGGGAGCCAGATGAGGGGACTGGAGGAGGGGGGCTGTAGGGAAAGAGGGTGGCGTGCTGAGGAAAACAAGACTCACCAGAGCACACGTCAGGCTCCGCATCTTTTATACCCGTCCGGCGAAAGGTCTTCGCTTTGCAATGGGGTCATGTTTACTTACGGCAATTACGATTCTTCGATGAAGTCCTACCTTGAGCGAGTTCACATTCGCGTAAACGAAGCCTGGATTCAATGGCTCATCTGATAAGAATCGCCAGCTCACGATGGAAGTATGGCCCAACGAAATGAGGCCTGCTGATGATTTGGCTAACTACAATCTTGGCTAGCATCCTCTGGAGTGATGTACGAGGTATGCGGCGTGATTCTATCCCGAAGTATCAATATTCGCATCCTATTCCATTCCATCCCACCCTCAATACAACTCTAGACGGAGACAGAGCTTGATGAGTGAATATCGTCAAAGAGGGAATCTCCTCATTCGCCTCATGCATGCGCTGCGTGCATTAGCAAATTGGCTGGATACCCAGACTGTTTCAATCTCTGCAACGCCCGGGCCGATGATCCACAGGATCAGTGGGGCCCCGTACTAGATTACTGTAATCATTGCCTCTGTGTCACCTCAGCATTTTATTGGAGTATTTCCAAACATACATACCTAGACCGGAATAGATCGGGCGATACCGAGGTACTTTGTAGATTATTACACTAGTTTTAGTCCCTGACATAAAGTTGACTAAACTAGATTAGTTTAGTTTGAAAAGCTGCCAGGGGCACCCAGGGAAAGCGGCATGATGCCAAGCGGACCGAACCGGCCAATTCCTCCTAATCCGATTAAATTTACGCACGATATAATCTTATTAGGGCAAGCAGAGTGGGTTCACAAAGAGGAGTAGTTCGTACAACTGTGGTTTTGTTTAATTGTGCGAAGGCCAGTATGGTACCCCAACAGATCTTCCGGTCCCCCGAGGTAGTAGTTTAGTGTTGTAGTCCTGTAGTACCATAGTACCATGGACCGTTGGACTTCGTAGTTTCCACGATGTCCGCCAGTGCCAGGATTTCCCGAATTTCTCTCGTTCCTTTCACCCTTCTCGGGTGGGCCCTCTCTGTATTCCATTGTCATCTCTTCAAACTATAATTGTCGCAGGAACCACTGTCCAATAGGCATCTGATGCACCCAGGCCAAGAGGTGGCATTGAGTGTTGGTGGCTTGGTCCCACCCGCGGACCAGATCCGTGTGGAGTGGAACTGGGGCGGTCTGCATCACGCGTACCTGCACCAGCCCAGGCACCAAATACCAAAATCCTTCAGTCCTTCATCCTTCACACTTTTCTCTCCCTTGCTGTTTCCACCCGATCCATCTGATCCATCTGATCCTCCGCATTCACCTTTCACACTCGCAGTTTTGGCCCCCAACAGGGCCTCCAGATTCCCGATTCCCGATTCCCAATCCCCTCCTCCCTATTCCGAACAGTCGCGACTATTGGTATTATCACCACCATCACCATCACCATCTTTACCATCAATCACTTACTTCACTTCGGATATCGATAACCAGCAGCAGCAACGACTATGCACCTCATCTCCTGTGCTATTTGGCCCTTTCTAGGCTTGTTAGCCTACCTTGGGGCCGTCGTCAATGCTGCCGGTGTGCTGGAAATCGACGTGGTCTTTCCGCGCACCAACGAGACGTATGCGCCGACAGACAACTTTCCTATCATCTTTGCACTACAGAATGCTGAGCTGGCCAAACATCTCAAGCTCTCTATCCACTCATTTATCCGTAATGGGACTGACTTGATGGATACGTTCGGGCACTCCATTGACGACCTAACCTCTACCAACTTCTCCTCCAGCGAGCCCTACTTTATCTACCACTACCTGAAATCCACTACCGAGGGGCCTCATCAGCTGTTCGCGACTACCCTCTGGAGAAGCTGTGATGAGAGTGGCGATCAAGTTGCCATCGTTGGCCATGATATCAACCTCAGTGTCCACTTCAATGTTGAGAGAGGCGGCCAAGAAGTCGATCTCGTCGCTGCTACAGAGAAATGTTCCCCCCAAGACGGAGTTGTCATCAACGTGACTGACAAAACACACAACGTTCCTGAGGGGCCGTCTTGGGAGCAACAACTATCCGGTACTTGCGCAGTGTTGGCCTCCTCTTCCCCGACCCCAACTGCAGACCCCTGCCGGGTGAAGATTGACACAACTGTGGCTGCGAGCATGTCTGCCTTTTTGAAAAACGCGTTGTGTAAAGGCCTAAACCCACCTGCCGACTGCCTTGAAGAAAGCGCTGTGCAGAAGCTAGTCGTTGCAGGTGTTGCAGGCTTCGCAGCTGCTATCGGCGCTATTGGATTCCTTCTTGCCTGATCAGACAACAGGTGACATGACCCGACCCAGCACAACCCCAAATCCCATCTTATTTTAACTACCACGGGCACCTACTTCTTCTTTCATTTGATGTCTTTTTGTCATGCAGATGCAGGGGTTGTAGTGTAACCATGTAATTATGGAGATAGAGCCAGGTTTTGACTAGTAAATACCTGCGTCGTTTAATTAATTTACTTTCACCTCGCATACGCCGTACCTCTTCCTGATTTTCTTATGTTTACGCATCCTACTACATCCCGGCAAGGTTACCGCGCGGCAAAGTTGCCCAAAATGAGAGACACAAGATACTCAAGACCCATACCCACACCCACACCCCCTCCCCCCCCTGCTTCTCGTATTCCTCCGTGGGGTCATAACCATCCTCGTGGCATCCTTGGCAGTCCTCATGAGTCCCCAAAGGATCGTGTTGGTCCGTTGACCCGATGAACCGAGAAGTCATGTCAGCTTGTCAGTGGGCATGGTCGAGTGTTTTGGTGCCTGTTGGAGACCCACTTCTCCTCTCGGTTAGAAAAGGACCGGTCCTCAGAGAAGGGATAAGATGATAGTAGCAGCGGAGGTCCTCCTTACTTAAAGGTGCTGTCACGTCTGCGTCGAGAGGCAAGTCCATTCCGACATCAAGCGGCATCTGCAACGCGCTTACTCTGAAGTATGAACCCGGCACCTCTGAACAAGAACTTGAAACCTACTGACAGTCCTGCCCTCATCTAGCCGTCCGCAATACAAGATCACACACCCCGAGCTACCTAGTCACCATGGTGGCTTCATCCTGGCTCACGGTGGCACTTGGGGCTGTTAGCCTCGTGCCAGGAGCCGTCGCGTTCATCCCTCCAGTTGGCACCTCTGCCCGGGCTGACGACTTCTGCCCTGAACGATGCGCCGTTTCCGGTCCGAGGACCGGAAATTGGTCCGCCTATCCCAACTTCAAAGCTATCAAGAGGTGCCAGCAGACTATGTTCTACGACTTCTCGCTGTATGACCCTGTCGATGACCCGAACACCAGTCATCGCATCCAGGCTTGCTCTTCTTTTGGCCCAGATTTTGACAACCTGCCATCGGAGGCGGTGGCCGCCAACTTTGTCCAGTCTGCCACTTCTGTTGATGTCGAGTTTGAGCTTGGATGGTGGCACGAGGGTTATGGCCTCGCGAAGGGGGCTATCCGGTCGCTTGTGGGGCAGATTCGTGAGTATATCGACAATGGCCACGGAGCTTCGGATCGGCCCTTCATCCTATATGGCCAGTCTGGGCAAGCAACCATTGGCGTTTACATCGGCCAAGGTCTGCTGAACCAAGGCCTCAGCACCTCAGCCCTCCAGACTTTTCAAGACAACTTTGACAAACTCAACATCACGACGCCCGGCATGGCTATGCAGCTCTGCGGCTCGGGCTATGATGGGACTCGCATCTTTGGCGTCGCGGTTGCCAGCAACGCCACGTTTACCCCCATCCAGAGTGCCATCAAGTCCTGGGCCAATGCGACATGCCTGTCATTCCTTGGGTCGAAAAGCTTTCCTGGAAAGGCCACGTTCACCACTCCTCTGCTGAACGGTAGCTTGCCCAACTCCAACTCTACCCAGACCAACTCTACTGTCCTCGCCCGGCATACCACGCATGGCACATCTCCCAACACCCATGCGAAACTCTTCGACACACGTTCCAAGCTGCTTCAAGCGCGTGCCGATTGCAGGACGGTGCAGGTCGAATCTGGTAATGGCTGTGCGGAACTAGCAGTCAAGTGTGGCATCTCGGGTGCCGACTTTGAGAAGTACAACCCTGGTATCTGTGGCTCATTGAAGCCAAAGCAGCATGTGTGCTGTTCCAGCGGTACACCCCCGGATTTCCGTCCCAAGCCCAACGCAGATGGATCGTGCTTCTCCTATAAGGTCAAGAACGACGACAACTGCGCCAACCTCGGGGCCGAGTACGGGCTGACGAACGAGGAGATCGAGGGCTTTAACAAGAACACATGGGGTTGGTCCGGGTGCAACCTGCTCTTTACCGAGACCATCATGTGTCTCAGCACGGGAACTCCCCCTTTTCCCGCCCCTATCCCCAATGCCGTGTGTGGGCCGCAGAAGCCAGGCTCTCAGCCGCCGACGGACGGTTCCAAAATCGCCGACCTCAACCCCTGCCCCCTGAATGCCTGTTGCAATATCTGGGGCCAATGCGGTGTCACCAAGGACTTCTGCGTCGACACGAACACCGGCCCGCCGGGGACAGCCGAGCCTGGCACCTACGGCTGCATTTCCAACTGCGGCGTCGACGTGATCAAAGGGACTGGAACGGGCTCCATTAAGCTCGCCTACTTCCAGGGCTACGGGCTTAACCGCAAGTGTCTTTTCCAAGATGCACACCAGATCGATACTTCAAAGTACACCCACCTTCACTTTGGATTTGGTACCCTGACGCCTTCGTATGAGGTCCAGGTTGGTGATGCGCTGTCTTCGTACGAATTCTCCCAGTTCAAGCATGTTAAAAACGCTAAAAGGATCCTATCTTTTGGCGGCTGGGCCTTCTCGACCGAGAACGCTACCTACAAAATCTTCCGCGAGGGTGTTAAACCAGCCAACCGCTTGAAGATGGCCACTAACATCGCCAATTTCATCAAGGACCATGGCCTTGACGGTGTTGATATTGACTGGGAATACCCTGGCGCGCCAGACCTCCCAGACTTTGACCCTGGAAAGGCTGAGGATGGCCCCAACTACCTAGGTTTCCTTGCTGTCCTCAAGAACTTGCTGCCTGGAAAGACAGTTGCCATAGCCGCCCCTGCCTCGTACTGGTACTTGAAGCAGTTCCCAATCAAGGACATCAGCAGGATCGTCGACTATATAGTCTACATGACGTACGATCTCCACGGCCAATGGGACGCCCACAACCAGTACTCTCAAGAGGGTTGTGACACGGGCAACTGCCTTCGTAGCCAGGTCAACCTGACAGAGACCAGACAGGCGCTAGCTATGGTCACGAAGGCAGGTGTTCCGGGAAACAAGATCGTCGTCGGCGTGACCAGCTACGGGCGCTCCTTCGCAATGGAACAGCCAGGTTGTTGGGGTCCTAGCTGCAAGTTCACCGGTTCCCGGCTAGAGTCTCACGCAACGCCGGGTAGGTGCACCGACACCGCCGGGTATATTGCCGACGCCGAGATCAACGAGATTATACGTGGCGGACCTAGCGCTAAGCGTCAGAGCCGCGTGGTGACGCACTTCCTGGACCCTAGCAGCAACAGCGACATCCTCGTCTATGATAACAATCAGTGGGTCGGATATATGAGCGAGAACACGAAACGGATCCGCTCAGCGCTCTACACGAGCTGGGGCATGGCAGGCACCACGGACTGGGCCAGTGATCTGCAGGAATTTTACGATGTCCCCAAGCCGGCAACGAGCTGGGATCAATTTAAGGAGGAGATACGCCATGGAGGCAACCCGAAGAAGGATCCCACAACTTTCGGCATCTGGAAAACCTTCACCTGCGAACACCACCTTTCTTCTGGAAAACACCTTTACTTACCGGCGGTGCGCTGGCATGGGCTGGACACCGATAATGCTTGGCGTGAGGTCGTCCATAAATGGGTCAACACCTACAGGGGTAACACCACAATGAATTTCATGGAGTCGGTCGAGACCTCGCTAGAAATGAATGGTGGCGCAGGCTGCTGGACACTGGATCCGGGCTTTGACCGGTGCGACGAAGTGGTAGAGTGCGAGAAGGGCCCCGATGGCAACTCCTCTGGACCGGCGGCTCCTTTGATTTGGGAATCGCTTGTAAAGATCCATATGATGCACCATCAGTACTCGACTATTCTGAAAGATATGGCAACAAGGTTCTTATTCTCCGTCCAGGATATGCAGGACACGTTCGCGCCGATCCCGGAGCCGGAGACCAACCAATGGCTCAATGTATTGATCGATATCCTCACCCTTGGAACCCTCACGACGATGGGGCCCTTCTTTAACTCGTTCCTCAAGGCGCTGCCCGCCTTTGGCAAAGGCGAGACGTTTGACAATGCTAAGGATACCACTTTGACCCTCATCGGCCAGGGTACGACGCTGGCAAAGGACATGTTGACTAGTCCCGGGCCAGGCAAATGGACAGAGCCGGAGCGAAACAAGTTCACCCACTACTTAGGTGAGGTCATCTTCGGTTGGATAAATACCACGGAACACTCCCTCAGCAAAATTTTCGACGGCAGCTCGGAGTCACTCGAGGCGATCGGAAAGGCCATTGCGGACGGCAAGCTAATCGAAGGTGCGTGGGAAACTACTGACCGGCCGCAGGGGCCCAAGGCTGCCGACCTGCAGGCCAACGTCTACAAGTCTTTCATAGGCTTCTCCATCCCCCTCTTGTGGCGCCGTGCCGAGACGTACGCCTTCGTCATCGACTCGGGTGCCTCCTGCGAGGACGGCAAACCTGTCGGCAATCACCTCAATAAATACCTCGCAGACAGCACCGCCGAGGCGACCGGCGTGTGTTACGATCAAAGGGCCTACTACCTAGTCCATCCGGAGGGTGCGGCCTGGTACTGCGATAGTTCATGCTGGGACAACAAGTTCTCCATGCCTACGGGCCTGGACCAGCTGGGAAGGTTCGGCGGCGCGACCAAAGAGGACCTGGTAATCGGATCCGTGCGCACGTGGCTGAAGAACTTAAAGACCAACGGAGGCCCCACTGTAGACCCGATCAACGACAAGTCTGCCGCGCTCAGCCTGCTCGACGATGGCATCAAGAGCCCCGGGGTTGTCCGGCTCCCCGTTTGCAGCCCTGACCGAGCCTGGCAGTCATGGGCCACATCCACAAGGGGCAAGAGTGATAACTATCCCTGCGACATGCCCCTCGGCAAGGAGTACTGCGGCGAATCCACATTTGAAGACCAGACCAGTGGTGCCTCCCCCTCGGTGTCGGACTGCCTGCAAATCATCAAGAATATTGAGGGTGACGGGACCACCGAATGGAGACACCGCATTACGGGCCACCGCCAGATCCTGGAGTTTCAGTCGTGCGCCTTTGGTATCGAACGGACCGGTGGAACAGGCGGTGCCGTGGAATTCATGGTGGGCGGCCAGGACGTTATCGACGCTATCAACGAATCCGTCAAGCGATTCGGTAGCAACGGCAAGGTTGGTGCCAAGGGCGTCATGTCTTGTGATGGCACGACCGCTGGTACGCACGTGAAGGTGTTGTGGGGTATCTACTGAGAAAGTGGTCTTTCCTGACGGTGTAGTAGTCTTTTGAAAGTGTGGTCTTCTATCCTGAAGGCAAGGGCTTCTATCTATCCTGAAGATGTGGCCCTGAAGATGTGGTGTTCTTTCTCGAGGGTGTCGTGTTTCGAAGGTGTGGTCTTCTTTTCATTTTCTTTTCTTTTTTTCTTTTCGTCTTCTCTTTCTTAGATGTCTGGTTTATATTCTTGAAGGGCATGCCCCCTTCGAGAGATGCCCGCGCCTATACCTTTCCTCGCTGACTGCCTAACTTTTGTTTTCATTTGTAAATTTAGTGTAACATACTATTACCATTCTGCCGACCACCCGAGTCCTTTTATTATATTCAGGATCAATCACTTTTAATATTACACTTACTTCGTTTCTTATGGAGGCTTGCTTGCATTATGTGAAAACTTAACTTTTTTTCTTCATTCTTAATTACTCCCCCCTCGCCCCTATGACAGACAGCCTGTCAAACATGATTCGAAAGTGAGAGTAGAAAAGCAAAAGCTATCTCCTCCTATGGTTCTTCCACTTCCTCGTTATTGTCAAACCCAAGATACTCCAAAGAATTAAAATTCCGAACCCCCCTTTCTCCGTTTTCGCCGACAAGGTTATCGAGGACGTCGAAATCATCTTGTGCGAGATCGAAACGATAGTCGAAATTCTCCGCAAGCCTCTTGGGGTTGTTGCTCTTGGGAATCACGGAGATGCCCCGACAGAGCAGGTAGCAGAGGATGATCTGGGCGGGCGTCCGGGAGTATTTTTTCGCCAGCTCGTCAATCTGTAATGCGAATCGAGCAAAACAAGTTTGGTTAGAGAGAATAGCCAAATATTAATAAATAATGGAAAAGGATAGCCTACCGTCTTGTCTTCAAGGGGCCCTGGACCTTGTCGTCCGACCAACGCCGAAATGGGTACACATCCAAGAGGCCCAAAGGCAGTAACGTGGATATTGTTTTCCTGACACAGTTTCACCAGGCCCTTCTGCGGGAAATGCGGGTGACACTCGATCTGATTGCAGATCGGCTTAATTCGAGCGGACTGGATGGAGCAACCTGAGGATCTTTGGGGAGGAAAAGTTGGAAAGGCCTTCGAGGATATGAGTAATGAAGGGAGTTTTTCTGATTCGAAATCGCTGGACTCACCGATATATTTTGTCTTCCCAATATCCACTAGCCTTTCCATGGCTCGCCAGGTGATACCAAAGGACCGGGATAGCTCAACGTCGATTAAGGGCTGGAGCGCCAAATAACGACTATTAGTAGCGGCACTTGGACTTGGTTTTTAGGAAGGTTTAAGTCTCACCCGCCCGTTCTCGTCTCCGACAGATCCGTAGTTCTTAGTCCGCTTATACGCGTATGGAACTAATCATTCAAGGATATTGTTTATCGTACTCAAATAGATCTCCGTAGTGCCGTAATCTCACAGTGCATGATGAAAAAGTCAACTACGAATCGCCTCTGGTCAGTGAGTTCCAGCGGCCAAGAATTCGCATCCGTTCCGTGGAAATCATACCATAGTCTAGCCCAAGGTTCTTGAGACTGATATCAATATTCACCTCCACATCTTCCGGGGCATGATACACGTTCTCCCTATTTGTGGTGTTTAAAACAACCAGTCAGTAGGTTGACTTCGCTATCGACATGAAAGGTAGATAGATTTATGAGCTTACAGTTTGGAGATGATGAAGGCGTCCTCTCGAGGTATGCCGCTCTCCCTCACAGCTTCACCAACCTCCTTCTCCCCTTGGCCATCCCCATACCTCAAGGAGGTGTCGATATGTCGATATCCAATTTTCAGGGCTGTCAAAACGGATTGCTTGACGCTCTCTGGGCCGTATTGTTCAGGATCAGGCTGAAAGGTCCCGAGCCCTCGGGCTGGAATCCGCGCGCCGTTGACTTCGAAAAAATCGGGAGGAATCATTCTAAGCTTTTCCCATGTTGGCAAGCAAAGATTAGTGATGAGATTTGAACGATTAAGCAGATGAGGTTTGCATTTTTAGTGAGGTGCGGGAGGGGATATCTATGATTGGGGGGGATTCCGCGAATGAACGAGCACCGAGCGGCAAGACGTGCCGTCCCGTCTGATCCCTGCTGAGACTCTCGCATGATGCCAGCTTCTATCACAGTACTACCCCTCATTTTACCGACCTGTCAGAGGACGACGCATGCAACCCCCGGGTAGTCTCGCCACAGGAGCGTTGGGGGCATGGCTTGAGTCTCTGGTAGCTTACGAGGAGGTGAGTACTTCTCTTGATCGGAATGTGTCGGACCTGCCGGCTTTCTACGCCGTCTTGAATGGGCCAAAGCACTCTCCAGGCGACTAGATTTTCAGGTAGGCTGAGAATGAGACTTCGGAGGGACTTCGAATTTTCAATGTTCCACAACAGGTTGAAGGGGGCGGTATGATTACAATGGGTGAGCGCGGGGAGCTTGCGGATGTTGTTACTTGCTAGCAACGCCATAGATGGAGGCCTAACTCGTTTTATGAAGGGCGTACAGGTACTGATATCAGAGTGTGAATACTCAGGTCTAGGTGAGGAGATACATCCATAGGAATGTAGGAATAATCGTTTCCTGCCCCTTTTAGTGTTCTAAAACCTTCCCTTCCATTTAATGATCCCCACCTCATCATTTCTGGGACACAGTAGAGTACCTTTCCTGTTTATCACCATCAATTGTATGGCCTCGTCGTTAACCCAGTCGCGAGGTAAGGAATAAAGACGCTTAATTGGGCTCATGTCCTGGCCAATAGTGCTTATGCAAACCCAGTTGTCGTAGTCCAAAAAAAGGAGGCGGTCCCCGAGGCTGCCCAGTAGACGGCTGACCTTGTCTTCCATGCCTGATAAAGGTATAGCATCCCATGTAGAGGACGGTCCTGGCCCCTGGAATCGGACTAAATAAACCCGTAGTCCACGACTCCGTTTGAAACTCCTCCCCTGTATGGCGTCGTAGATGAGATACCGGCCACTCTCAGCCAAAACAACAGTGTTGACCGTTTCCTGGGGTAGTGGAGGACTCCTCTCAACAGGAGACAGCGCAAGGGTGGGTATGAGTGTTCTTGGTTCTGCTTCTCCACTCTCTACACGATCGAGACTATTCCACTTAAAGACGAGCTGCTGATTTGACTCCACGCACACAAGTTCATCCATGCGGCTTGGATTGTTTATCCACTTGCATCTCTGCTCCGTTTGTCTTCTCTTCTTGCAAACCTGACACCTTGCCTTTAAGTCCCAGATGTGGTCAGTGGTATCGGTGCTAATAAGAAGAAGGGTCTCTTCAAGGTTAAACAAGAGCTGCGCAACGGGCCCTTCAACTCGTAGGTCCAATAAGGGATAGACGGCCCATTTATTGTCCTCTTTAATCCTGAGTCTCTTGACAATCACCTTCCCGGAGTCGTCGGCGGATGCTATGAAGCGACGGGACGAAGACCAGTCAATGGCAATAACGCTGAGCATCGTTGAGTGCTTAGTGACCTTGCGGACTCTTGTGCCGTTGCTGATTTCATGAATGGACACGGATCCATTATCTCGACCACAGCAGAAGAACTCATCTTCGCTATCACATACCAGCGCAGTTACCTGCCCTTTCTGGCTCTGATCCTCGGCAAAGACGGCGTCGCCGACAGCCTCCGATACGGCTGAGTTGTCGAAATTGCTGGACTTTTCGTCCACATCTAACTCTTCCACCCGTACTAGGACGTCCGGTGCCCACACGTTGCATCCAGAACCCCGGACGTCATAGATACGTTGGCTATCCGGACTAAAAGCCAGATCACGGACGAACTCGTTCGACTGTAATCTGTATATGAGGTTGAGCTTCGGCAGCCACCAAACGCTAACCGATCCGCGGTTGTTGCTTGTGAGAAGCAAAGTTCCGTCCTCATTAAGGGCCATCTCTCGCGCCTCGGTGTTCCCAAACTCTACTTGAGTATCGTCGATCACGTTCCAAGCAAGAATCGTGGTGTCCTGGTAGAGGATATAGAGAATGGATCCATCAGGTTGCCATCTCGCAAGTTCTGGGGAATTGAAGACATCCTCACCATCCTCCGAACGATTCATATCGTCGAGACGAATAACTGTCCGCGAGTCCGACTGCGTTTCTGGTTCCATATCCCGAACGACAACCGGCTTTCCACGAAACCCGATGGCGATCTTCGAATGACTCGGGCTCAGGGCCATGAAACGAGGACAGTTCCCCAGAACCTCCAGACCCTGCGTAGGCAAAATAGTCGTCCCCTGCAAGGTCCCCAAATCGTACCGTATGAGAGAGCAATCATCGTAGCCGACCGCGAGCTCGGCACCAGCCTGACCGAAGTTCAGGCTCATAATACGGACGCCACTTGGCTTGGGCATGGAGTAAAGCCGCGCGCCAGTGGAAATGCTCCAGACGGCAATGGTATACCGCCCAGCGGTTGCCACCAAACTACCCGTCTTGTTCGTCTCCATCACAGTGACCCACTCACCGTGGCATATTCGACGCAGCTCCTCACATGTCTCGATGTGCCACACGATCACCGTGCCGTTGCGGCTCACCAATGCCAAGAAATAGATTCCCGTGCATCTGACGCTGGATGCAATCTCTTCGTGGCCAACTGAGAGGCGCGCCAGATTATCATCCCAGCCCTCGGTGGTCAGCCCATTGACGGTAATCAGTGTATTTTCTGTCTTTTCGAAGTACGTCGATGAGACTGCAGAGGTAGGAGGGCAAAACGGAGGAATATGCAGGTGAACGGCAGATGGGTCTTGCGCCAGGATATTACCAAACTTTGATACGAGTCGGATGAGATCCATGGTCCATCGCTCCAGGAAAGTCGTCTCCGCTAAAGTAGCACTCATACCATCTTGATTATCTACGGGCTGGTGCTGCTCGGACGAGTCCATCATTCTCCTCTGCTGTAACCACTTCTTCAGGTACTGGGCGGCCCTGGGGATGATTCGAAGGTTCCCTGCGAGAGCGGCGGCTTGGATCCAGACCAGAATATACCTACTGCAAAATAGCCGCAAGGTCGAAAGCAAATTAGGCGCCATGGGGCTAGCCAAGCTGACGTGGTATGCCCAGAAATTCATGGCGTATTTTAGAAAAGGAAACCCATCATAGACGAACTCTAGCCTATCTCCACTCGTGGAGGACTGAGTTTCCGGAACCTGACTGAGGACCTGCCTCCACTTTTTGTCGCACAAATACTGTAAGCATACGACGGCTACGTGGTCATGATTGATGGGGGCATCGGGGGATGATGTATCCAGGAGAAACTGGCGGGCGGTTCCGTGGATGAGACAAACAGTACCCTGGTCGACGCGGACGAACTGGCCACAGACTTGGACTACCGTCTCCGCCAAGTCCACGAAGCCATCAAAATCCGGCTTCAGCGCAGCCTCCAGTTCCTCGACGGTGAGCCAACGAAAGCCGCAGGCAGCCCAGGTGAGCACGCGGAGCCCAAGGTCCCGAAGACGGGGAGACTGACTCTTGACATCTTCCATCATCGTCATATACAAGGCTTGCATGTCGCTGGGGACACGGTCGAGAGCTCTGTCAATATCCTCCCTGGTGTGCCAGTTGTCCGAGAGCGAGTCCAGGACCAGCCTCGTCCAAAGGAAAGAACCTTCGGCCTTCTCTCCGATTCGCTCAATCACGAATCGCTGAAGGGGCTCGTCCTGGGGCAGCACCTCGCCGACGACAGATCGGATGTAGTCCCTGATGTCGGCCATCGTGTGGGTCACCGAGATGGGCTGTACGAAAACCGACTCGGGGTGTGGCCCGGCAAGATTCGTAAGTTCCCGCTTGGGCCGGCTGAGAAGGAGAACCTTGATCGGGGTCTGTGGGCGCATTTGAATTAAATTCTGCAACAGAGATTTCGGCGCATCCGCTTCGTCGAGTCCATCGAGCACCCAATGTAGGGTGGAACCGAAATCCATCTGAAAAACAATGTTCTCATAAATCGTGTCCCAGATTACTTGGAACTTCTGGACGGCCGCAGAGAACTTGATTTGCCCGTGCAGCTCCAGGAGCTTCTCCGCAAATCTGGGGTATGCCAACGCTAGCTGGTAGGCGATGGCTCTCAGGCAATATGATATGCTTCTCTTAGCCGGTTGAGCATCTACGAAAAAATGATACTGGCACTGAAGGCCCCCTTGAATATGCTGTATCGTCTTGGCTGCCAGCGTAGACTTACCGGATCCCGGAAGGCCAGTGAGCCAGAGCACCTCGCAAGGCCCGTCGGATGCATCAAGCCACCTTCGGAAGCTTTC
Organism: Scedosporium boydii; assembly: GCA_002221725.1. Classification (NCBI taxonomy): domain Eukaryota; kingdom Fungi; phylum Ascomycota; class Sordariomycetes; order Microascales; family Microascaceae; genus Scedosporium; species Scedosporium boydii. The sequence goes on along the minus strand of NJFT01000046.1, from coordinate 77,356 downwards.
GACTTGGCGGAGCCATTGGCACGATCCGTGCGCAGCGCGGTCGAGGTGTTTCTGGAAGTCGTTTTGTATCTCTTCTTGGATTCCAAGAATCTCCCTAAGCAACGCAGCATCATCGTTGGAAGAAGGCGGTCGATTTGACTCCTCAGAAGCTGTTCCACCATTCTCGAGGGTTAGCTAGACATGGTCGCAGCTGAAGTCCCTTGTCATTTCCTCCAACTGGGCTTAGGCCTATCCTACCTCTAGTGCTCAAATCTTTGGTGAGTTGTCGGAGGAGGTTTACCGCCATCAAATAAGACTGATCCTGACTGTTTTCGAATTTGCAGATTGTGTGGTGATCTGCGTCGATCGGAACAGACATCTCCTGCGGATAGCCTAGTACCCCAGAATCTTTTCCGACGATCTAGGTAAAATAGATGGAGAATGAGGGAAAAAGTTCGCTATGGAATATAGAGATAAAGCACTTTCTATAGGAATACTCACCAATTTCTTCATGCCCGACACCAATTTAGTCGGGAGACTTTCGTACAGAGAGATGAGTTTCCACTGGCTGCAAATATTTCGGAATTGCTCGTTAATGTCTTCGATCGATGTTGAGGAAGTCTCAAGCTCTCCAATGTAAACCTTCCGAGACGTGCCGACCATGAGGGACAGAAACTGGTTGAGGGTTCGCGCGTGCGGTGACCCCCTATGGGGCGTTGAGAAGAACATGATACCGTGGACTTTTGACATTATCATCGAGTAGTGGTCGTTAGTTTTCCCCAGGATCAAGGCCTTTGTTTTGGTTCGGAGAGACCGCAAAAGTAAGAATTCTGGCTTGATAGAAACTGACATTGAGCTCATTAGAGGGACATTTTATTACCTTCTTGACGACAAGTCCTCCCATAGAGTGAGCCACAAAAATGATGGGCCTCTACGACTGCTATCAGTAATAGAACCCTCCCTCCAGGAACAATGTAGGTTAAGCATCTTCCACTGGAGGAGTCACAGTGTTGTATAGCCTATAGGTGTTCTCCAGGCACATGTGTGAATAGAAGGGTTAAACTCACCTGTCCTATGCCGTCGGCTTCTCCACGCCCATAAGTCTTCATTCCCAATAACAGGCCCTTGGAGAAGTCTAGGAGGCTGAGGGGATTCTTTGACTCCTTGAAATTGGCATTATAGCCGTACGAAAACACTCTGAAGTTCGAGAGTCCTTCCTCGTCGCGAATCCACGCCGGCCAAAAGACCTCAGGTCTCCGTTGCCACGACCATGTTCGAAGGGAAGAGCCCCCAAGACCATGGACAAAAATTATGTCGGCGCTCGGCTGAGGTACGCCGTGTATGAAAATAAGACCTAGCGGATCGTCCGACTCTGGTTCATGATTGGTTCGTTGCCTCGAAAGCAGGCGGGTAAGCGCCGAGGAGAAGACAGACGTATAACGTGCCGCCGCTGAGAGACGTCTATCCCTCCCGGTAGTGGCCGGATTAGACACTGATGGAAGCTCTTCTTGCTCGGACTCAGGTATCGACAGCACCGGAAGGGTGGGAAAGTTACAGGCGAGGTCGTTAGCCCTGCTTGTCGTGGACGGACCTGCCTCACTATTCCGGGGGCCTATCTGTCGCTGTCGAGGATCAGAACTTGAGGATCGAAATTTAACGCGCAAGCAACGCAAATTGCCAAAACTTCTCTTTTCTTTTTTTCCTTCACTTTTTCCGGGAGGGGAGGAGACGCCTTGCTTAAGCATTCCGCGAAGGCGCAGACGAGGCGTGGCTTCCATCTTCTCGGTTAGCTAGGTAAAAGGGCACTTTCCACGATGGATTACCGTCTTTTAAAGTCATCATGAATTCTTCATATTCGCCATGTTCCCTTGCTATTATGGGGTCATTCGATTTTGATCAACTCCACACAGGTTGATGTTCAGGACAAACGCGCAAAAGCCAAGCCACAGCCACAGCGATGTAAATGCTTATGAGTGGCTACAAGCGCGGCGTCCCCGCCACGTCACAACCATGCAGGAAGAGTGCAGGGGTGCCCCCAAAACGGGATATGCGAAGGCGGGATAAATTGGGGCGGCATGGCAACAACCGAGCAGGCACCCGAGCTGCCTCGACATTCACAGATAGGATGTTTCCCAAGGGGTAGATGGCTAGGATTGATATAGAACTTACCACAGCAATCTCGATCCCTAGATGCAATCAGCGACCAGCATAAGTGCCCCATCCCCTCCTCCAAACCTTTCCTAAGGTCATAAGACTTATTAGTGTAATGGAAAATATGACCCTTCTATAGAAAAATTTCTTTCCTGGCGAACTCGCTTCCATTCTGGGACTTAGGAATCCATCGGAGCTTCGACGATGAAGAGGAAGAGGAAGAGAAAGATTAACAGTTTCTGGTTTTGACTTTGGGCGTGAATGAACCCCCGGTAGGCTACGATGATATCGATGCCCCGATTCGGGCGCCTGAAGAGAATGAAGTTTACATCATCATTCCCACATCCTTGCCGGACGGCTCAACTCCGGAAGTAAATTTCATGCCCGCCACCCATGCATAGAAGCCTATGAAGCGGATGATCTCGAGTGATCGGGGTGTGCCCTTCAACATCAACAGCAAGTGGGTATTCGATAGAGTACGATACTATCTAAAAGGAAAACGTCAGCCGAGGCATAATTAAAGAAGCTCTCCAGAATAGGGATTAATTCTATAGCGTGCTTGAGACTCTCTAGGATGGTTTTATCAAAAGGAGGTCTGTCCACTTTCCCGCGGCTTCGAAAATTCGTACTTGTATCTTACTTCTCCTAATCATGAATACCCTCAAGTCGAGGCAAGTATTTAAAGATGATCAGTTTATGTAATATCACCGAGTGTACCTTCCACTAGAATTTCTTTCTGGAGAGAGCTATGCGGTTCTAAACCCAAGGGAAGGAGCGCCTTCTGCACCTTCCGCACCTTCCCCAACACAACACGGCCCCAGCCATATGCTTTATATATGAGTTCACGGCAAAACTTCCAACCGAGCAGCTCAAGCAGTGGTGACACTCCGACCAGTGGCCAAGTGGTTATTGGGGCACTCAGAAGGTTAGAAAATTGCAATTTTCGTAGCTCATGGGAAGCAACCGGGATTCGATCCTGGGAGCGACCCGCGAGCGAGCTTCTTGCTTTTTTTTTTTTTTTTTTTTTTTTTTTTTTTTTTTTTTTTTTTCTTTATCCTTGCTAGAATACCTTCTAGGAGAAAAGAATTATCTCTTGTTAAGTAGATTTAAACCTCGTTTTCCTTCTCACGAACTATGTTTTTCGTAAGGTAGAGACTTATAGAGAGGTCGGAGGTGAAGAGAAACCAGGAACTGTGGAGAGACCGTGGCGAGGACGTAATGCATTACACTGAGTGGTGTGTGGTAAATTCATATGGAAACCATGATACTCCATCTATCTATTTCCTTATCCTACCCAGATTGATCTTGCCGTCACTTCCACTCCTCGGCTACCTTGGCCAATTCCAGCTCCTCTCTCACCGTCACGCCCCGAAGACGCCGCAATTTTCCAGTTTCTCGGATGCGATTCCTGTAGAAATATGCCTGCTCGAAGTTAAGGATCTACGAGGGCCGCTGCTTCACACTCGAAGGCATCTTCAAATCGGCTTGAATGGCGTACACCTTCGAGAGAGCATGGGGCGGGGATGTAGGCTTGCTTTATTCTACCCTTTGGGCCGGGTCCCAACATGTTTGTTAAAGAGCCGACAAGGTCTGAATGCTACGAATCCACATCAGAGGAGTCGTCGTCGATTCGCCGGCGCTTTCTCTGGCGTTCTGGAAGAGGCTGGCTATTTGGAAACCCTATCACAGCCCTAATCTGGTTGCCGTTGGTAGCCTCGAACCAGCCGTCTTGGCCTATTGACAAAATATCTAGGCTCGTGAGCGGTGCTCCCACGGCTGTAGCTAGGAGTTAGTCTTGGGTGGGGACCCTCGGCATATCGTAATAAAAAGACGTAGAAACTACTCACAGAACAGTTCATCCACATCTCGCTGATTTTGGCGTTCTGGTGGCGGAGAATCTGTTTCTACAGAAACCGTTCTTGCGGGGTCTGTAGTATTTCGCCCCATCCGCAATAATCTCGGCGGAGCGGCAGGTGGAAATGGCTCGTTAATGGACATGCTTGTGCCATCGTCATCCTGAGAGATTATGCTCGCTTCTGGGTGGAATATCTCCCCATCCAAACACACGGAGTCATCTCCATCAGCATCATGCCCGACAGAACCAGAGGGCGTAGAATTTCGAAGGTCGGGGGCTGCAATATAAATATCATCGGAGACAATGTTAAAGGACAGCGGATCAGACGCAGAGTTGAGAATGAAGAAGTGTTCTTGATCCCCCTTTAGGTTGTCTTCACGGTGAGAACCGCGACAGATTGGGATGGTGACAGTCCGGCACTGTCCGTCCAGAGTTGTGCCCGATTCGCCTTGTGGTAAGACACATCTTGCCGAAGCCACTATGGTCAAATAGATTTAGTCCATGTGCTCACTTCATACGGAGGTGTACAGAAAAACTGACCATCTTTAGCTAGTAGCGACGTCTTGAGGTGTGAGCAGTGATCAGTGCCGTGGAGTTGGATGGTGATCGGTGTATCGTCCGACCATCCCTGAACACTGGGCCATGACACTGTAAGAGAACCAGGGCTCGTAGTCTCCACCTCAATCTCGCTCATCCGTAAGAGATTGAGAAGTCTCTGTTCCATGTTTCGACATATCTCATACCTTTTGTCCCAAGCTCTTCGGCAATCCTGGCCTCCTCGGCTGAGCACTTGCTGGAGCCCATCTCTGAAGAGCGTCTTGACCGTGTGCAATATCACGTCGTAGTCGGCCATGACGGCCAGTAGGCCGAGGCTCTGGATGGCGGCGTCTTGGGAAAACCACCTTTCATGGACTTTGAACGTATGCTCGGGTTTCGAGTAGAAGAGTTGAAGACCAAGGGGTCCGGCTTGCACGAACTGCACTGAGATCCTGTCCAGGTGTGGGCAAGCCTGGATACAGGACCGGAAAAGGCGCTCGACGCATCTAGCAAAGCTAGTCTGTGGGATTTCGGCTGGTTCGGCCTCTAAGAACCGACGCTGCTCTTCCTCCTCAGCTGTCCGTATTAACTTGTGCCTCCTCAGGATAGACCAATACGGCTTCTTGAGCTCAGAGCCCTCACGGCCCAGCTTGACAATTATGTCGTCGAACCTTGGATTCTAGACCTGTGTCAGCTCTCTAGGAATGTACAATGTGCTTGGAGCGGTAGGGGAGTAGATACCTGAGCCTTTTCCTCGCTGCAGTAATACCATTTCCCCTTGAACTTTTCGCTAAAGAGGTAGGCCTTCAGGCGTTCGGCTGTCTCACGGTTCATATAGTTTTTAGCAGCGGCGACGTCGGCGTATTCAATGTCGGGAGAATTTAGCATGCTATTCAACTCCTCGATCAGGTTGTGTGCATTCGGAATTCCTTGCCAAATGTAGAGCATAGCTTGGGGCTCTTCGCGAGCACTAGACAGAACCTGCCTGTCCCTATTCGTTTGCCCAGAGACGAAGTTGTAGCCAAATTTCAACTCTTTACTGGACATGCTCGCCGATCGCGACGGGGTCGACTCCTGAAGGAGTAAGCCCTTCAGGTAAATGTTGCCCCGAAACCTTGGGTCCAGTACCAGATGGCCAATCTGGATCTCGTCCTTCTTACTCACAACAAGGTTTCCCGAGGGAATGTCGTGTAGAAACAAGGCCGCCATCGTCCATTTGTCAAAGTCCTCTCGGCTGACTCGGGCGCATTCTCTTATTTTCCCTTTTTCATTTCTCCTCTTCGAGCGCTCTCCAATGACGAATTGAACGTCCCTTTTGGGGTCAGCGGCAAGAGGGAGGAGAGAGTTTGAGGCCTGCTGTGCGGCGTGACGCATGACCTCCTCGATTTTCTTGGGTGTCATTCTCGTCAGCCGAGCAACCATGTTCCGTTTCTTGGTGAAATTAAAGTTCCAGCTGAAACCGCCCGACTGGCATCGGATCCGATAGTTCTGAGGACTGCGCGTCATGACGATGAGAGCGACCTTGAGCCCGTCGCCATGTTCGCCTGCTTGAGTCTCGTCCGAGACCTTAGACGAGCCGCCGAGGTTTAGATGCCACGGTTGGAGGGTGGCTCTTCTGTTGGTGATTTCAATCGTACCCATCCCATCTCGGGCTTTGAAGCGGATGTAGCCACAACATATCTTTGGCTCCACATCGAACTTGAAGACTTTGTATACAATTTCCGTATTCCGGCCTGAGGACTTTTCTTCTCGTATTACTTGGAAGTCGTGTTCTTGAATGCTATATGATTTGATGATCGCGTCTCGCCTGTGTAGGTTCCGCGTATCAGTTAGCGCCGAACAATAGAAGTCACCATCGAAGCCTTCACGAAAGCGTGCAATATCCCAGAGAAGTAATCTGTTCCAAACTTACCAATTCTGTATGATTTCGCGGAAAGCCTCACGAGGCTTCCAGTTGGTGTAGTTTGTAGTGATGGAGAGCTCGATTTCCCTGCTGTTCTTGATCGAGCGGAGTGTGTCTGGTTCCTCCGCATCGTAGGGATCATCGTCACTCGTACAAGAGAGAATGCCCTCTCTCGAATAGGGGAGACCGTCGTCGTCGACGAGATGCTCTTGATCCATAGTCAGTGAATTGTTCTCATGGGCCTACTGGCAGTGAATGGAGAGGTCAAGATGAAATAAGAATTCGGAAAAATACCAAAACAAGGCGAATTCACCGAAAGGCACGAAGGAAGGTGATTGGATTAAAATCTATAGGGCAGGAACAGACGCGACCCTGGAACGTGAATCATTTTTTGGATGCAGCGCGTTTTATGTTCTGCAAGTGCCCTGCTCCGATCAATAATAGCGACTTCCAAAAGAGGGCAGCGTTTGTATCGATATAATATGCGCACCAGGTAATTGATTATTGCGGCTAGTAATTTCTAGGAGGGGGCAAATAGACACACGTCCACAGAATAAATCGCTCTGGCGCTCCCGAACCACGCCAAGTCGGTGATAGTATCAGAGCACATCACCACCAGGCCGTGGTATCATATCAGCATTAAAAACCGCTTGCGATCTTAAATCCGTATTCTCGTGGGATGCGAACAGATTCGGCCTTTTCGTCGGTGTGGATACATTTTAGCTTGGCTATAGTGAGAATTAGAAAGATAAAAGTTTAGAAGATAAAAGAGTAGAAGTATATTAAAAGGACTAGAACTAGGATTATAGAAGAGGAGTTTTAAATTTAGTAAATAGGTATATATTAAGCTATCTCCTTGTAGGAAATACTATAAACTATTAACTGAACCATTCCCTTTTCTGTGTGCGGGCAGGCTGCACTGCCCCGTTTCAATATGTTTTTCTTCTTTCTGGAGCTATTTCTGGCTGTGATGTGATTTTTTGAAGTTGGGGATGGGTAAAGTGGGTAACACGTTCGCATGTGATTAAAAAGTGATCGAAACTTTTTTCGTTTGGTTGCATATTAGCAACTGAATCCGCTAAAAATCGGCAGGATTGTCCTCGCTAGGTCCGGAACTTCCGGAATTTGCCCCACTGTGATCTACACCCAGCTTTTGAGTCTGGTTTGAGACCCGGTTGTTGGCCTTGGCTGATGACAGGGTTATTTTCAAAAGTCTAAACCCCATGCTAAGGCCCCCGGAACTGATCTTTCCGTCTTGCAATCTTGCAACGCGGGCACTCCCGTCTGATGGCCGTTGCTTTCGCAAATACTATGCTCACGTTCACCTTCGTTTCGGGATGGAATGAGGCGTTCCACGGCTGATCCCTGATAGTGTTGACCTATGAAAACAACATCGTCCGTAACACCCAGAAGCATTTCCGAAATTCTATGTACTAGCCTTGAAAAATGTCGAATGAGCTATCAGAGCTGTACGAAACAATCTCTTGAGCCTTTGATGTATTTTTCCCAAGCGCCTTTCGTGTAACGTCGCATCCTCCTTTGCCACGCACACCATAATTAGTGAAAGAGTCGTCAAATATATCAAAATCCTCTCCATCCGAGTATGCCGAGCTAGCCGGTACAAAACTATCCATTAGGTAGGGATCTTCAAAATTCTCTTCGTTTCCGGTGAGGTCGCTATATTGCGGTCTTGTCAGAGTGGGCAGTGCTCGCTTCTTGCGCTGAGAGCGTAACGGTCGCTCCTTACGACTTCTGGCCGCTGCTGCGGACACTTTGATAAGTGTGTTGTTGGCAGATTGCCCGCTTTCTAAACGCGGTGGGAATATGATGGTCGCGCCACTGTCCGGTCGCGAAGACGTCACGACGACCCTAAAAGCTTTTTCCCCAAGCCTGCCTGCCATGGCGAAGCTGGAAAGGCGCATGAGCAGAAGGTCAAAATCTGAATTTTCTCCTTCGACACTCCTCAACATATCAACGCCTTCTATAACGAGGTAGGTCACCGGTGAAGGTGAAAGTCGCAGACATTCCTCAAGAATCCTGCATGACAGGTTGAAGTCCAGCGATGAAGATGCTAGGGCCTCGTTGCCAATTAGTTCTGGGTCACCAGCTTCTCGAATAACCGGATGTTTCCGGATCAAGTGATGAACCAGTCTTTGTACCAGCCCGCGGGGGCTGCAAATAGATCGATTGCCAGCATGTACACTGCTGAAAGTGTAGAGGACATCGAATCCAGAAATGGACACGGATTGCACCATCTTAAAAGCAAAGTCCGATAACCAGCTTGGTCGCCCTGGGATCTCGAATCCGTCAATCCAAAGCAGTCCAGAATACCCCCTAATGAGCCAAGTTTTGAAGTCCTCATGGCGACTTATGTTGAGCCCCTCCCTGTGTACCATGGGAGCCAATTGAATCCTCGCTTCCATCATGGTGAGATCATGTTGCAATTCCAGAAACCCGGACACGTATTCGTCGACTTTGGACAAGCTCGGAAGCTCAGAAATAATGCCTTCATTCCTTGGCGAGCCTGGGGGTTGTTAGATACGGGTTCAAGATGATTAGTACACATCTATGACTTGACGAACCTGCTACCGCACGAGAGGTAATGGGTGCCTGGGTTGTGTCTCTGGTCGAGTTTGAGAGAAGAACTAAGTCCCAAGTTAGCATATATCTATGGTTCGGCCGCGATCCAGAGTGACCTCGAGTAGACCCGTCGGGCTTACGTTCTAGGCTCTCGAGTATGCGAGCGGTATTCCGCTCTGTCACGGAAATTGAATCTACTATTATACCCAGGCTAGTCTCGAAATGCTGATCTCTTCCGAAATCTTTGATCAATTTTTGCATTTCTACATGGCCTTTCAGGATGTGGTAGTTGACGTCGATAGCATCTAGTATTGGTTTCAGGCTAAGGTCAAACGGGCGAAAGGTCGCTTTCAAAACTCGCTCTAGGAAACTCTCTAATTAGTGAGGGTCTTGTATAGAAGTGACATCGTCCGCCTACTGAATAGATTATCGCATAACCAACGAATGGCCTTCTCTAGGAACTTCGCAAATAGGGCCAACATCTTAGACGCCGCAGTGGCTGCCTTAGCGTTCGGGAAAAGACGAAGCATCAGCTGAACGAGCTGGAACTTGTCACCCAGGTTTGCGAGGTGCTCCACAATGTTTTGCCTATGCTTTTCGTACTCAAGCGGAACGGTGAGAACAAATTTCATGGTGCCCCATACTAAGCTCACCCATTCAGGGTGATGCCGAGCTAGAGTATCCATTATGCCGGCATAGTATAGAGAGGTTTCACAGAACTTTCTCGCCCGGGCTGTGGCGGTGGATGTGAGGTGACCGACGACACCGTTGGATTCACCCCGAGTGGAGTTGTATTGAAGGGTTTCAGCGAGTTGCCTCACCTCATCAAATCGGACCCCTGTCTTCTGAATTAAAGCTTGGTGCTCTTTCGATGCTGCGACATTGTACTCTGCTATGGTAGCGTTTAGATCCGTGAAACCCTCTGAAATGGAAGGCTCTTGGGATAAGACCGTGGACCATTGCTGCTCCGGAAGTATGTCCGACTTAACTGCCAGCGAGCCATTTTGTTGGCTTAGCTCATCACGCCCCTTTCGCAAAATTTGAGTGATTTCATGAATGGGAGGCTTGGGATTGCAGGCCATTGTAGCGAGAGACTGCTGTTTAGCGGATTTCCTCGATTCGTGACCTTTCTCTGCACAATCACGGCAGTCATGCTCCCGCAATTCTTCGCTTCTCTGTGCCTTTATCTTTCTAAGTTCTCAGTGAGTATGCTGCCGGCAGTTCACTAAACCCTCCTCTCTGACTTGACGTTCATCCCGAAGCGGAGTTTTCAATGACTTCGAAAGTAAGACTCGTATCCTGAATGAGCCTATTCGATAAAGGCAGAAGATGTGGTGCGGAGCTGCACTGCCACCTCCACTTGTCCGTTGTGCCAGTGATTCACGACACACTCACTCGAAGATTGAATGTTCGGAATAATCAGATTTCGAATGCGTTTATATGGCATATGCAATTACAACAATGTCATACCCCGCTTGTCTTGGGTAGCTACATAGCCTCATGCTCAGCTCGGTGCCCATCCTGGGTATCTTTCCATTTCGACACAGTCCTTTTCCTCTCTACGTCGATATGGATCCAAGCAAAGCGCACCCACCACCGGGCCCCTCTTACTGGGTTCAACCATACCCTGCCATACCTTCGCAGGAAGCCCCAATGTACCTCTCGAATTATCCTTCGGGTTCTCAGCGGCGTCCGCTAGCCGTTGACCATCACCGAGAGCTGCCACGCCAACATAATACCGTTCCATCTGCTCCATCACCAGTCTACTACCTTCCCGTCCAGCCAGGGGTGGTCCCTGGCTACCCTAATATGTACCCGGCCCCTATACCTCACCCTGTCTATCATCCAATGCCCCAGCAACCAACAAGTTGGGATACCCAAACAAACCCCATCGAGAATGACAATAAATATCAGTCCACACAACGCCGGCCTTCGCCAGGTAGCCCCCGAGAATCTCCAACCAGTATATTTGCTTCTAGTTCTCCTCCAGAAACGCAGTTCTCTCGTGGTGAGAGGCGGATGAAACGGGTGCAGGTACTCCGAGAACTCCCGGTTCGGGACCACCGTCCAGCGGGGCCTAGAGAGTTGTCGCAGCAGCTGAGAGGACGTCCCAGGGAAAAGACCCTTGGACAACGGACTAGGAGACGAAGCCGCCCGCCTGAAAGGGACTCCGCTCTAGACAGAGTCACTGTCCATCGATACGAAATCGGTGATTCGGATTCCTCCTACGACAGCAGTTTGACCGAGTTGCATATACCCGCTCAGCCCGAGACTGATTACGTTGCTAGTCAGACCAAGACTGGATTTCCCCCGCCGCCCGACGTCCAGCTCAGGCGCAAGGTTCTATTCGCATTTAGGACAAGAGACGGAAAGCTCGAGTTTGAAGAGGCCACAGATACACCAGGAGTTAATCGTACCTCCATACAACATGCCGAGAGTCGGAAATCTGCATCTTTAACAATCTTCAGGGAGCTAGATGAGAACCACGACTTACGGAGGAAATTTATCGAGTCAGACTCGTGGATTTTAGTTGAGCTCCTTGCCAGCATTCGCAGATTCGAGGTTCCAACATCTAGATATAAGCTACCGTGTCGACTAGTGGAACCCTTCACAGATCTCTTTTACCGCCGGGACGGCCTACGGAAATTCCTTCAAGACGCCGACAGCGAGACTACGACGCAAAACGTGAAGATAGCGGAAAAGAAACAGCTCGCCAAAATTCTTCTGGATTTCCTTAGCGATGAAGCACAGATCATTGGGACCAAATTTGACTTATTTGACTCGGTAGAAAGTCCTCGAGCGATAGAATTCAGCAATGTTTGGATGATTTATCGTCCGGGTACTCTAGTTTTTGAAGGAGTGTCTAGCGGAGAACCCTCTGCATACGTCATCGAATCAGTGGAGTATGAGATACCAGGGGTTGATGAAAGTAGTCATGGTTCTATGTCGACATTGCGCCTTAGTTGTTGGGCAATCGGCTACGATGGCGAGGCGTTCGGCCGTCGAAGTTTTGGGATTACCGTTGATCCCTTTCTCGGTCGAAGAGAGATTTCTACTCTGATGTTAGTCCCAGAGCGGTACCTTGGGTCCGATGACGTCAAGACTAGGCTAAAAGAGAGGGGCAGGCAGTTCTGGGACATGAAAGGTCAATGCTATCGACAGGTTGTGAACAGTGAAATTCGAGTCGTGGTTGACCATGACACATATTACGACCTATTTGGGGGCTGGGCCGTCTCAAGTTCGACACAAGATGATGTTGGAAGCGCCACAGACGGCGCGTCCAACGTTCCCCGGCGCGGAGACCCCAATGATTACTCTCTGTCGTGGTTTTCAAACTACGACATTATTTCGCCAGAGTCAGAACCTGATGACCTTACACTTATGCTTTGCCCCTCGACCGTCCATGCATTCTCGCTTCGTGAGAAAGGCTGGAGTATGTTCGGCCTACTCAACCTACTAACTTTGTTCTCTCGGTGCTAATTATACTTAGAAAGCTACCTTGTTAGTGACTTGGAGCCGGTGCGTTTCCGAGAGAATGCCTGGTCGCGTCTCGTTCTAGACCGCGAATACAAGGACGTCGTCCAAGCTATGGTACAGTCGTATCTTCAGAAAGGGGACAATTTCCAAGACCTCATCCCTGGAAAGGGAATGGGCCTAGTCATTCTGTTGCATGGACCGCCTGGGGTCGGAAAGACCCTGACCGCTGGTAAGTATGACGGTGGTAATAAACTGCGTCTTTAATGTAAACCGGACTATGCCATTTCTATGTTTCTAACATGGTGTAGAATGTGTCGCCGAGATGTTCCAGAAGCCGCTTTACATGGTAACAGCCGGAGACTTAGGTACGGATCCAGAGCACCTAGAGGAGAAACTGTCCAAAATTTTCAATTATACTGTTAAGTGGGATGCAATACTACTCTTAGACGAGGCGGATGTCTTTTTACAAGACCGTGACTACGAGAACTTAACCCGAAACGCCCTGGTGTCCAGTAAGTTCGCGCATCGGATCATACCTAACCTTTACTTTTTTTCCCTTTTCTCTTTCTTAGAAGTTAAGATCGCATTCCTAATTCTTCCTCCTGTCTCTTTTTGTGCAGTCTTCCTCAGGACACTCGAATATTTCAACGGCATATTATTCCTCACAAGCAATCGAGTCGGCGTCTTCGACCAGGCCTTCCAATCGCGCATTCACATTACCCTCGGCATCGCCGAGTTTGACGAGGTTGTCCGGAAGAAAGTATGGGAGATCTTCATTAAGGATCTAGGACGTCGACGCAGAGACAACTCGGAGCCTCTCCTAACGCACGATGAATGCCGTGTCCTCGGTCGCGAAGTAGTGAGCTCTTGGGCCAACCAGCCTCTCAACGGCCGGCAAATCCGCAACTGTGTCCGCAGCGCTCTCGCCCTCGCCCAGAACAAGAATGAGAGGCTAGGCATAACGCACTTCAATACGGTGATACGGCTGGGAAATACGTTCACGCAGTACATGCACAGGCTGCAGAAGGTTGAGGCGAATGAGATTGCCCAGATTAAGGGTGAGCGCCTAGCAGACATGAAGAGCATAGTTCTGAGTAACGATCTACACTAGTCCTACAAAGTAGGGCCTGATGGTTTTGCGAATAAAATACTCCATGCAACGAGACGTATTACCGCTAATAAGAAGCGCACAACACACTGTTTCTTTAATGCAAAACCATCTGCTCCTCTCATGTTTTATTCATTACTACCTGCTCTTCCTCTGCTGCTTTTCTCTTTCAGTGCTTGCTCTTCGATTTTAGCATTTATTTTGTGGTTTACTTTTTCATAGATTTTTGAAGGCATATAGAGTGATGAAATAGCTGCGTTCCTTTGCCTGAAGACTACGGCGGCCTCCATTACGCAACTTCGCATTCTTCAATGCGCAGCACAAACTTGCATTTGCGAGTTCAGTATAAGCGGCGCTTATCCCTCCCGTCAATAGTGATCTGTTAGCTAAAGTCGTGTCAGTATTGAGGACTGCCGGCCGGATACCTATGGGGCTTTCCGTCTTCCTATCTCGCAATTTTGGATCATTGGTCCTTTTTATCCATTCCTCTAGATCTGGACCAACTAGTACGGTAATGAAACCTTGCTTCTCTATCTCCTTGATCCAGCCTATATACTCGGGAAGGCCCCTGACCGGATCCAAAAACTTGTTATAGTTAACATCGCCTAAGTTGGTTCCCCTCGCGTATAGGAACGCTGAGCAGACTGAGGCCCTTAAGCAGCCGAGGAGTGACTTAAGGATAGACTAGTTGGCCATGTATATATCAATAAAATTTCTTATAAGTACTTTGTCGGAGTAAAGACTTCTAATGTCCAGCGAAACTTTAAGAGGATAAGACTATATATATAGCTAGGAGTAAAATTGATTTCTACTTTATATTACTCTTCCAAAAATTTTAAGCACGGACTAGTAACTAGTATCAAGGCAACAGCACTCCCTAAACGGCAAGCTCGTGAACATTGGAAGCCAAAACGTCTATGCCTCGTCCGCAAAACTCAACCCCTGAAGGCTCTCCACAACATTCTCGTACTCTTCGTCTTTCCCAAGAGCTACCAGACTGTTAATCAACTTATTGTTCGGCCGATGCAGTGCATACATCCCCGGGATCATGGGCACCGGCCCGCTGTCGCCGCTGTCGCCGCTGTCACGCGCCGTGCACCGCTCCGCCTTGATGGCCTGCAGCTGACGTCCGGCGACGCGAAAGACAAACTTGACGCTGGATGAGTGGAAAAGCTTAAACGTGACTGACGCTTTGAGCTTGCCCCAGTAGCTGTGGGAGTCGGGCGTCTCCGCGCCTGCGCCGAAGAGCTGAACCCTGAGCGCCCTGTCAGCGAGGCACTCCTCAGGGGGGCGGATGGACAGCCACTTCTGGTATACGGCATCCAGTTTGCTGGGAAAATTATCGTTTACCCGGGGCCCGGGGACTGTGTCTTTCCAGAACCCCAGTGCGCCTTTCAAGTCCCGGTGGAGGGCTGTGCGGAGCTTCTTGTACACATCCAAGCTATTGGCGAGGATGTCCAGCTCATCCGAGTAGAACTCGAGATCTTTGTCTTCCCCGGTCCTCGCGATTTGCTGCATCCTCGACAAGGAGGCCATGACCCCCCTCATCTCCCTCTCGATGACGGGGTCTGCCACTTCGAACCTGAGCCAATCAAGGATGCGCGTGCACCGGTCCGGGCGGCTCCCCGACTTATACGCCGGCATGTCCGCGGGAATCCGGGGCATCCCGATGAGCCGCGTCCGCACTCGGCCCAGGTCCTCCGGCGTGAAGATGACGCCCTGTTTCTCCTGGTCGACGAGCTTACCCACGAGGGCGCTGAGCGCGATGGCCCTGTCGCTGCTGACGCTGTTGTCATAATAGCACACATTCTCCTTGTAAGCGGTGCACCGGCCAAGCATGTTGGGCCTCATGGCGTGGAGGAAGCCGTGCGTCATGAACTCGGAGGTGCCGCGGCCCACGCCACCGGAATTACGGGACAGCACCTCGCTGACCCTCGTAATGTCTTGTTGGATGTAGCCATCCCTGAGGAGCACGTCCTCGTACATCTCCTTCGTCTTCGGGACCGGAACGCCTTCAAAGTTGTCCACGATGTCTGGGTCCCAGCACACCCACGCTCTGTCGCCGTCGTAATCGCCACCCGAGAGGCACTCGGCCAAGGGCGCCGCGCCCTTGATGGAGAACACGATGACGTCCCTGAGGTGCCGCAGCTCGGGCCGGAAAACTGCCCTCACCTTCTGGATGTCGCTGGGGAAATGGGCCGGCGCGCGTGCCACGAGGACGTCCTGGTCGTGCAGCTCGCTGGCGGCCTCACCGTCCGTCACAAATTGGGTCGAGAAGCCCAGGTGCACTTCGCCCTCGTCCAGGACCCCGGCAAAGTCTACCACCATGAAGGCATACGTAGACCGGGGTACCGGGATCCTGAGGTTGTTTCGGAGCGATTTTGCTGTCTGCTTGGCCATTTTCTTGACCAAGTCGGCGACGAAGATGTTGGACATGTCAAAGCCGCCATTCAAGAGGAACTTGAGCATCTCCCAGTCCTGTCTGGGCAGCCCGCTGAGGAAGGGCACGTAGCCATCGATGGCTTTCTCGCCGCATGGGATCTCGGTCTGATGGACTAGGCTCAGGAGGGTCATGGGGCGCCTCGCGGCACGGGCGATCGCCCAGAGCTCAGTCGCGGCCGTTCGCTCGAAGAGGGCCTTAACGACGTCCCGCAGGCGATAGCGGTCCGGAGCGCGGTCCTCAAGGATGACGAGGAATTGTTCGTTCACGTCGGCAGGCTTCAGTGGCGACGGGGCGTATGTCACCTCGAAGGTGCGGTGGTCCGGGTCTTCATCGTGGTGGCACCCCCACTTCGTCTGGGACGGGTAGATCTCGATCCACTCGTCGTCGTCGAAGGGGTTGGAATCGATGATCCAGAAGCCCTTGGCGCCGCCGAGCCGGCCCTGGAAACCGCTCGGTACCGTGTCGAGGCCGAGATGGGCGATGATCTTGCGGGCTAGGGGCCGCGATATGAGTCCGATGCCATCGTTCATGCAAACGCCTTGGGGGGACCTGACGTCGTGCTCTTTTACTCGTAGCTGGTGAGGTTTGAGAACGACAGTCGCGGTGCTCTTGCTAAGACCTGTTAGACGACATACCCGAGATGAAGTTAGCCAAATCGATTGCTCTTCGGAGCTATAGGGACAGAGCCGTACTTAGCGCTAGTCGCGAGAAGAGCTTGCAGATTGGTTGCGCGGTATTCTCCGAGATACCGATGGCCCACTCGAGAAGGTCGGAAATTTCAGTCTTGCTTCTACGGCCGATTTCAGTCGCATCTTCCTTGCGAGGGTACCGGAGATGAGGGCCACAGGGACGGAAATCGTCGCCATCGACGGCGAAGAAGTAGACGCGGTCCCGCATTTCATACTTGATCGGGACGCCCGGGCCGCCGTTCTTCTTGACGCTCGGCTGGGCTTTTGTAAAGAACGGACGCCACACGCGCCCAAACATGACATGGTCACTCTCGAGGAACAGACGAACCAAGACGTCGTAGGACTTCAGATAGGAGGGCCGGTCGTCAGCGGCGGGAGAGGGAAGCAAGACTTCCAGAAACCGATCGGCGCCGAATCGCCGCGCGAGGCGATGGCTACGTTCCAGCTTGAGCGGTTGGAGGGCCATGGTGTAGAGCTGGCCGTCGGCCGGGCGGCGCGCGTACCTGGCTTCCATGACGAGGGTGACGGAGTAGCCATTATGCTGGAAGGTCGAGAAGGCGGCGTCCCAGGCCCGGCGGTTACACATGACGGGCAGGGGACCCTTGGCTTGGAAGTCCGGGTGAGCCTCGAGGGCGCTGTGGAACCCGGCTTGGGTGGCCCAGCGCTGCGCGTCGTACGGCATCGCGAGGGTCTCGAGCGGTACACCGCAGTGCATAGCCGCCCTGGTGGTCTCCCAGACGATGGGGAAAGGAGCACCGGCGAGGAACTCGGGCGTTTTCGCTGCCACGTATCAGTTATATATAAGGAAGGGCATTTATATCACTGCGGTACGTAAGTAGCAAGGATGGAAGACCGCGAACCTGCACTACCCGGCTCTAAAGTGATAAGAGTAGATGGGGTAGGACTTACGCCAGGACATTTCGATCATCTGCCTCAAGTGTGGTTTAATGATGACGGACTTTCGGTTGCTAGACTCGCGGGGGATGGAGGGTCCAGGTTCAGGGGGACTCTGCGGAGGGGGCAAGGAAGGCCCAGGTGAGCTACGAAGTGCGGAGAGATTCTCCTCGTTGGTGAAAAGCGAAAGGGGTAACATGCTGCTGGGGTTCGTCGAGTGGATACTGGGTGTTGCGTATTCCACAGGGCTCGCTTGCCTTATCACCGTGGACCTGGTCGGAGTGTGCTGGAGAGATCTTTCAAGGCTTTCTTCCTCCTGCACGTAAGACCCAGGTGGGCTATAAAATGCACACAGATCCTCTTCATTGGGACGGCACGGACTGTTCTTCAAGGACTGCATCTCCTGGCTCGTTGCTTGCGTATGGCTAGCGAATTTTACGCGCGCAAGTGACCCGTCTAGTGCCTGCGACTGACGGATGGAACGGTTGTCAAGCTTAAAGAGATCCCAAAGGCCGCCTCTGCTGACTTGATTGCTTAGGCCGGCCGTCTCGTGGCTGTCTAGCTGGCCGTTTGCATCAAACCGTGTCAAAGGCCCAACGGGGCTCCGGATACGGCCACCGCCACTGACAGCATTGGAACTGGGTAAGGAGTGGTCCCGGCCATTAGAGCGATGCGGAGGAGGAAGCGTGCCGCTGGGGTTCGCCGAGTGCCCATTGGGCGATGCGTATTCCACAGGGCTCTCTTCTCTGATCACCATGGATCTGGTCGGAGTGGGCTGGAGAGTCCTTTCGAGGTTTCCTTCTTCCGTCGTGCGCACGTACGCCTCGGGCAATTCCTTGCGTCCCGTGGGGAGCACCAGGCCGTTGCCAAGTTGGCTGTCACGTTGAATTGTGCAAGCGGTATACCGAGGTGGGGAATTTTCGTCACGAAGGGAGACAGTGGATATGGTCGGGGTCTTCGATTCCAAAATCCGCAAGAGGCACTTTTGTAGCTCATAGCTCCTCTCGGCATCGGGAGCCCTTACCCGGGGGCCGGCCGAAGGAGAAACGCCGTTACCACCCAGAGTATCCCGCGCCTGGCCGACGCGCGCAACGTTTCTGGACGCTCGGAACTCATCCGTGACGCGTGAAAGCTGCCCCGGACACGTATGGGCCAGGAAGCGGGTCCGGCGATGAATTTCTTCGGCGAGTCGGTCGGCGTCGGTTTTAAGCTGTTCTCGTCGCTGCCGCGGTGACAGGGCTAGATTCGGCACGCGGATAGCCAGACCGAACTCCGAGTTGAAGCTGTCTATAAATGAGGATGCCACAGTGGGCGCATTCGGCCCGGTCCTTCTTGGGGGCGTGACGGGTTTTTCCATATTGGCAGTTCCTTGTAAGACTTGGCGAGTAGTAGAAGTAGGCGTGAAGGCAATTTGGATAAGGCCGTATCGATCTTGGGGGATATGACGTTAGGGGTTCCCATGAACCATAAAGTATGGAGTAGAGTGACTGGAGAACTAAGAGCTTTCAGCATGTACTCAGTAGGGCTGCGATAAAAGAACGGAGTCCGCTGAGGATAATGACGCGAATATGCGGCGTCGTAATTGCGAACAACGGCTGATTTTATAGCTGGCCAAACGTCAGGCCGGGCAAGATAGGCCTTGTTGGCCTTTTGCGCCCGACTCACTCGCATTCGCATCATTTCGACTCTGATTCGTCGCTCGAGTCGTACTGCATAAAAGTGCTGGGCCTCTTTCAAGCTGGACTCCCCGCAGGAGGCCCAGCTCATCATGATGCAGGGTACCGTGGAGGGCATGGCACTTGTTTCCGGGTTAAATAAAATTAGCGGGATTCCCGAGTCGGATTTGGTTTTCACGGGAAGGAGGGAAATGTCGGGGATTGTTCGAAAGGACGTATCTGCTAAGTCGGGCGCACCCAAAAATCCCTAGTAGACCTTGCATTCTGAGATCTGCAGCATCTGGCCGTTCGGCAGGTATTCAGTGAGAAACATGTATCCGTGTCCAAAAAGACCGTTCCATCTAATTCCCGTACGATGCGACCTACATCGCCGTATACGCGAGCATATGAAACCCCGAAATGCAAGTACCCACACTCCCTCTACCCTCTTGGCTCAGATCCGGGAGGACACCGCCGCCGCCTGCAAGCCCCTGTGTAATCAAGGCCTCAGCGCTGACCTCGCCTCGCGCCGCAATGCCTCCTCCGCGAACGTGGCTTCCCTGACAGACCAGGCCATCATCGCCGTTCCTATAACGGCGCTACTGTCCCCGACGACGAATAGCGTGTAGCCGAAGACGTTGAGAGCGTGGGAAGGGCACCCGGACTGAGCAGGGATGCGCGCTCTTTCTCGTCGCTAGCGGCGGCGAAAGGGTGGCAGGTCGTTGGTGATGGTGAAAGCGTGGCTCTCCTAAGGGCGGGTACCGCCGAGAAGGTCGGCGTAGTCGAACGACCTTAGGGGCAGTGCGGAGGCTAGCTAGGCGGGAGATGACGAAGTGGACTGTGCCGAGGAGGCGTAGTACGCAATGTCCGTCCACCCCGGATTCGAAAACTTCAGTGTGTACTGTGTTCTAATGTGTAACTCATGGAGTGCGCAGCTCTAAGTCCATTGTACATTCCACTAGACGTCATAAAATTACCACAGGGGTCTCCAGGATGCCTGGGTGAGAACAGTCGGGGCACGCGCACACATGTCGCGTGCGTCGCGATTTGCTACAGCACCGTACTCTTGAAAGTCTCAGTTCTCGCCAACGCGCGGTACTGGTTCTCAACACTGGAAATCGCCACCTGCGACTCGACACAGGGCATAGAGATCGGAGTTGAAGCTAGGTGTTTCGTGCATCGGATGTCGTCAAGAAAATGTCGGAGGATGATGCTGTCTGGGACCGCCAGTTTCGGATCCACCGTGATATTATCCATGGTTTAATAGCTGTCTTTCGTCCGGAATAAAAGTGTGAGAATGAAGAGGGAGGAGAAATCGGGTCCATAATTCTCGATGATGAGCGGTCCGAAGATAGAAATAACCTCCAGGACTATATATAAGTTTATAGATAGAACCCCAACACACTCCCTCGCTTCGACCCATCCTACGTCGCCGCAACAAAGAAGTGGTCATCGACATCACGGTGACATGCAAGGACGCGTCAGACTCCACTTCCGTATCTGTTAATAACGAGGCTCCTTTGCCTAACCGTCGTTGAAGTGCCTCAACCGGTCCTGCGCTTCCTCCACTGCGGTGAGCATTCCGCCTCGCGCGCATTGGCGGCCTAATTGCCATATGATAGCGTCCCTGGTAGGGCCTTTGTAGAGTTGGGCTCTGAATTACCCCGACCAAGTCCCTCTTATCAGTCGCTAGGATTATCCGGTTATTACGGACCTACCATGACATAGTCAATATTTCCATCCCTGCCCGTCGTTCAGCCTTTTTATCTGAACCATTTCCCGCCACTGAGGAACCCTAAATGCAATTAGCCACGCCACGAAGAGAACGACAACAGAAACCGAGCTGCCGACGGCCCAAAATAACCACTGCCCTTGATCCATATCCCTGATGTCGGAGGTGTTCATTCCCATGTAGCTCGTGACGAACGAGAGGGGAAGGAACACCACCGTCACTGCGGTGAAGACGAAAATAGCCGCATCTTGACTCTCGGATTTGATACTGGACAACAGAGCGGCCTAGATTATTGAGAAGCTAGGTTAGGCCTCTGATCTACCTTGTATTAATAGGCCACATGGATCACTTACCTGTCGATTCAGCCGCGTTGCAGTTTCTTCGAGAACTCCGATTTCCTGTAGAAATGCCTGGTGTTTAAATGTGGCGTCGCGTTGCAGAGCGTCCGAGACTCGAGTCTCTCGTTCCCCACGGCCAGGGCCATCATTCCTCGAATCCAGAGGGACTCGTGGAGCCTCGGAGTCGCAATGACGACAGGTCCCGTCTCGGTCGAGGTTGACATCACGCAACAGTCCCACAGCGGACATGTGTTGTACGATGGTTCTAGATAAGCCTGAGATGACGTTTCTCTGATCGCGGACTATGTCTCTCAAAATGCGAAGCTCATCGGCTAGGTTGGAAATTCTGGACACAAGAGACTGGCTAACGCGGTTGCGGATAAGCCACTCCTGTAGTTTCGCATTAAGCAACATAGACCAGAATTTTAGTGTTGTGGCGATAAGCAAGTCTTACCAGCTGAGACATCATCCTCGCATAAGTATCCCTGATAATTATCCGTGACGCGGTTTCTGTTCTTGTCGGTGTCAACAGTGTGCATATCTTTAAGAGACATGCTAAGGAAGCATATTCTCGTCCCACATCGACAGCCCGCAGAAGTTTCCTTTTCTCCCGCTCCCGGAGACGCTGCAGCCGCGGTTTCTCTATCTCGTATTGCCTTGTAAGCCGGTTCGAGCAGCGCACTAGGTCATCCTCAAGATCCTTCAGCGTCTCGCAGCGCTTACGCGGGCCGGCTAGAACGGGGCTACTGAGGAGCCATGTTTGCTTATGTTTCGTTTTCTCCTCCGGCGTAAGACGACTGGCTTTGAATAATTCCCGAAGCCGCTCTTCAGGGGTAACGGGTTGAAGTCGGTACAAATGCCCTTCTTCTGTGCACAAAAAATTGCAGAAAAATCGAATGGCGATAGTCCAGAGTTCCTGCATAGTATCAAGAATTTCATCGGGAGGATTGTCCTGAGAGCGAACTTCCCTCTCAATCTGGATCCACTCTTGCGTGTGCTCGGCAAGATGGCATAAACGGATATCCAGTTGGCCGATATAGGTCCCGGGCGCGAATTTTACGAGCCAGTAAAGGGATTTCTTGGCCGATGACAGTTCTTTGGAAGCCTGTTGAATGTGAGATTCGAATAGTGGTACCTTTTTAGAATCCCAAATACCTTCGCGTCACCCACTTCCATCATTTCCTTGCTCCGTATGTAAAAAGCCGTGACTCTCATCAGAAAGTCAAAGTCTATGCCAAAGATGCGCTGTATAGCCCAAAAGATGAGCCACCCCCCCGGGAGTATACCGTAACAAAGGAAGGCAAGCGTGCTGCAGACTATTCCGCTGAATAGAACTAGAATTCTAGGCACACCGAGTTCTTTCGCTTTCGAGTTCAAAAGCTTCGTTGTCTCCACAGTGGAGGCAGTGCCGAACACGTTGATAATGAAGTTTTTCTTAGCATTGGCGAAGGACGGCGGGGGAGGAGAGCTGATCTTTTCGGGATCCCCCGGAAAGCCCCAGAGAGAGGCAGCACTATATGTTGACGCCGTGATCAGATTTTCTAGTATAAGTGACAGAGCCACGATCAGCACATGGAGAATATTACATTGAAGTATAAGGGTTGCTACTGACTCTTGTCAACCGCCAGGCCCCAAGCAGCATGGATGTACGGTGATTGATCGCCTTGAAAAAGCGGATTCTCTCCCGACCAGCCACGCTCATCTTGGGTGTTGAACCTGTAATGATAACGCAAAAGTGACTGCGGGCCGTGGAACCCCTTTGCCACTTGCCACTCTGGCGTTTCCGTTCCATGGACCGATCACCGGCAGCGCCAGCACGGCTGGAAACTTGGGCTTTGCTGTGGGCAGAGAAAGGGAGATGAATTCCTCATGCTCATCGTCCTCAAAGAGCGGTCCGAAGACTGGGCGGAATATGGGTCTATTGACGCCTGCAACTTCGTATCGCCGTCTGAACTGACGCAGTCCGTCGGTAATACTTCTGCGCTCACCTTCCTCTCGGTCCCGAATAAGGCTCTCGACGAGTAGCTTTTGGAATTTCCTGTTAGTATGCGTCCTATGTGCGTTAAAGCTTTCAACATAGGGGCTTACGGTGAACTCCTCAAACGTTGATTGGGTGTACCTGAAATGACTTCGACACTAGAGGTCAGTAATAGAGGGTTATGTTCACCAAGCAGTGGAGTGAGGCACGGTTCACGATGAACACGAATATGTAGAATGCATTGCATACACCCATCGGCAAATGTACTCGCCCGCGTTCGCTTCAAGTTGTGTCTCCATGTTGGTACTAGCATATTGTTGAATTTTCAACGGGATTTCTGGGTCCTCGTCGTGGACAATATCCATCACCTGCATTTTGACCCTGGGCGCCTTGATGGTCGCTGATATCTCTGGTCTCCCACGGGCCATGATTAATAGCGATCAGGATCGGTTCAAGTGATGCATCCCTGGAGTTCCACGAAATCGGGGGAGGGGAACTGCCTTTTATAACTTGTTGATGTCCATGCGCTAGGGTCGATTTTCCACGACTTCAACCAATAATAGTGGCCGAGCGTTTGCCGGAAGGCCAAAGGTGTCACGCCACGTGTCGGAGGGCAGTTGTTTTTCTCATTTTCTCATCGATGTAGCTGGGACTCAGCTTGCGCATCTCGAGGCTGCTGGGCTGGCACTTGGGCGCGGCTTCTGCCCAACCAGGTAGCCATTTGTAAACTGTTACCGAGGCGTGTATTGGAACCGACGCACATTCTACGCAGCATGATGGATAGATAGTATTATAATAAGGAAATAGTCAAAGATTAGATTGGGGACCTGTATTAAACTGATATGACCGGTCAGCGGATGAACGCCCAATATCCGCAAGTCAAGATGTGGTAAATATCTAGCGCTCTAATATCCATAATTAAACTACTAGCTATGCATCTGCATAACAAATAGTGTTGCTGCTGTTAGTTGCTGGCCCGCTGATATCTGAAATGAAGTTATTGGTGATAAAGATGGCAGTAGCAGTTATGCTAATGACATTGACTGCTATGGATAGAGGACTGGAGGCAGTCGGGGCGGAAACTACGAACGCGCAAGGTGAGCTGAATTCGGATGGATCAGATGGAGATGGAGGGAGAGAAAGCCATGAAGAATTTGAGGCCTAGCTGTTGCAGGGCACTTTGGCAATGAATTTGTAGTTTGGACTGCCTCATTTCTGCCATATGGATCTGCACCCTGAAGGCAGCGGATGGATCCTCCCACAATACCAGTACCTGCATCACTACATGCATCTTAATTCTTGGCCCAGAGTGCATCAGACACCTATTGGTTCTACATAGTACTAGTTAGGAAGAGAGGACAATCCAAAAAGAACACAAAGGGCCTACTCAAGAATCGAATCAGACAGGGCAAAAGTATGAACGAAGAAAATCTGGCGGTCATTTTGTGAGTTGCTACCTCCGGGGACCGGAAGATCAGTTACGTACCGCCGCCGACGACCACAAACGATAGTTACACGAACCACTTCAATGTCGTACGCGTGTGCGGTCCTAACGAGATTATATCGTACGCAAGTTTAATTGGATTAAAACTAACCGGCTCGGTCCGCTTTCCCCGTGTGCCTGACAGGGGCTTACTCCAGTTTAAACAATATGTCAGGTCTCTCTTGGTTTCACTCGATCTATCCCGATCTCGTCATGTATGTTCGGAAACTAACTAAATTACCGAGCGTGGAGGTGACACAGAGGTAGTTGCACTCTCGCTCCCGTCCTTCGTAAACCTGCACAAGCCGCACTCGCTTCCGCTCCATAAACACCCCGGTTGCCGTGAAAAATGCCAGGTTTCAAGGGAGAACACATTCTGTCAGTCACTCGTAGGGCTGAGGGGGTAGATGATGCACTAACTCAATTGAAACATCGGATAATATCTTGGCAACTTCACTCCACTCTCTAATGTACATCTGGAGCCATGGCTGATTCGATTCATATTCCTCTGATCCGCTCGGTAATTCACATTAAGGAGTTCAACTTAAATCTCGCAACAGATACTCCATCAACAGCCCTTGTAGGGTCCTTGAAATCGCCTCGTTGGGATCATTACTTCTTCTCCTTCCCAAGAAAGACTTATCAACAAACTTAGACCCAACCGTGACTCGACTCGTGTAATTCCCGCCTCACCGTTATTTCCTCTGAGCGTTCTCCAGCATTCTGGGCTTCCTTCCCACTACCTACCATAAGTAGTGATTCTCCTAGGGGTTGACCCATTTCATTGTGCCACTGTCTTCCACCAGTGCACTACTGCTTCCACACCATTGCTTTCGTATCATACCTAGACCCAACTCGGGGCTGTTTTCACGGCGATGTCGAATTTGAGAACGCTCATGCTGGTGCGTACGAACAAAACACTTCCACTCCACATGATGTGGAGTCCTGCAGCTCCCAAGAAAATGATACGTCGAGAGGTCCA
The DNA here is from genome assembly GCA_002221725.1 of Scedosporium boydii. Taxonomy (NCBI): domain Eukaryota; kingdom Fungi; phylum Ascomycota; class Sordariomycetes; order Microascales; family Microascaceae; genus Scedosporium; species Scedosporium boydii. Next base: position 51,572 of record NJFT01000046.1, on the reverse strand, counting down.
ATTTCCAACCCCGAGAATCATCACCTGTTTGGAGCGAGACCTCGAAGTCGGTGAGGCAACAGTTGCAAGATCTCATTTCCTTTTGAAAACTGTCAATCTGAAAAACGCATTGCTTTTGTTTCCTCCGAGGATAAACAAGATTGTACGCATCCTGTAGGGTAGGGATATTGCTAGTGTAACCCCTCTTCTCGTAAAGTTGATGATGTCGACAGATTGGTAATCCGCACTCTTCAAGGATGAATACGAATTGCTTTAGGCTAACTGGAGGTGCTGATACGCTGTGGGAGACGTGCAGGTAGAAGCCGTTATTGATGACCTTGGCTTCAAGATGACGGCGAAACTCCCAGGGTTCAGTTTCGCTCGCGGACTGGAAGCCTGTGTGTTGCCTGGCGCCTTTCGTGAAATGCAGCTTGTCTTTGTTGGGCGGATCCTGGGGCCCTGTGTAAGGCGGGCCCCGACAGAACAATCTAGGGCGGTGAGGAAAGCGAGGATATTTGCGTCTCGTGGAAATATACGCCTTTCGGGTACTTTTCCACTCTACACTTCCCACCGAAAGCCCATGGCCCTGGCCGTATAGATGCCCGTTCATTACCAGATGCGCTTCCAGAAACTGCAACTCTACTTTATCTGTGAAGAGACGCCGAAATTGCCCATCAATGTGAGACTGGGGTGGTTTCCAACTACACAGATCTTCCATTTTGGCGACCTCTCGTGTATACGGATCATGAGAAAAATAACTAAAGTCACCTGCCTCAACAATCAATGGCGGCGGTTCGGGGATGGGATTTCCCCAGGCCTTTTTTAGAGCGTCCCTCAATGGACATCGGTAATGCTTCTGCCCTCTCCAGCTGGAGGCCCGATCAAAAAAGCAGAGTTTCTTGCAGAAGAGGCAAAAGAGGCGGCCGGGGATTTTCCCTTCCAATGGCAGGATCAGTTCCGTCTTCTCCTGATCCGATAGCGAAGGAAGCTGGCCTGATGGATAGAGAGCTTTGTAAACGCCCCTGCTTGATAGAGCAAGAGCAACACGGGAGAAGTTGGGAAGATGCTCATGAATCATAAATAGTATCTCCAGTGGCATGCTGGAGAACATGTCCCTCGGCCCTGACCCTGGGGAAGGGAGTGGTGGCGCAGCATCCATCCTGCGAAGCGGTGGTAGGAGACAAGGAGACGTTACTTTAAGTATAGAGCATGGAAGGTTGAAGAGCGGGAATCAGGAAAGCTGACTTAAATTAGGCCCATTAGCACTATTATATACCGGCACCGTTGTCACATGGAGGATCCCAAGGCATATTGGATTGAGTTCCGATTGATAGCTTGCTCATGACGTGCCTCGAAATATTAAGCATCAGCTAGCTCATACTCAACAACACAAGCACAGGCATTTGCGGGAAGGAGTTGGGAGTAGATCGGTCGACACAATTTAGACTAAAGTATCAAAGCTCGAAATACAAAACTCTCCACTGGGGTTTTAACTGGTAGCCGCCCTGCTATGAATAATAAAACGGAGCAAGTCTTGATACAAGGGAAGCAGTTAGATTTTACTTCACAGCGAATGGGTCGTTGAGCTGAGTCTGCTCCACACGAAGGTTGTGTCAGACTGGCGTTTCTCGATGGGCTCCGCAGCACCTGTTGGTAGGCGAACCCCGGCTGTAGTGACAAAAGAACGAGGGTTCAAGGGGGGAAGGCTTGTCTGATAGTTATTTTTGGGGGGCGGAGGTAGATGATAATACATGAGCTCAGTCAAAACACGACAAGACACGAGACACTATCTAGGCAACCCTCCCATAATGTACGTCTGGAGCCTCAGTTGATTCAATCTGTACTCCTCTAATATACTCACAACTCACAACTCACCAACCTCCCAAGCCTCCTCACCATCCACCTCAACATCCTCAATATCCTCAGCATTCTGCGCCCAAACTGCGTTCAACTCAATCATCTTCTCCAAAAGGTCCTCAGACGCAAACCCCGGCATGCCAAACGGCACAACCGGCGCCGTGTCCCTCGCCGCGCTGGCCATCGCCTCGGCCGAAAGGGCCAAGTGATCTTCCTCGCACACGGTGCCAGACTTGGGAAGCTTGCCCGTCTCGAAATACTCCCGCACAATCTTCTCGGTGCACTGACTGACGCCGCTTCCGAGGGCGCAGTGACCGAGGGATTCCTGGATGACGACGGAGGAGCCGGGATGGCGCTTCGACATGGCAAAGGCGTTGCGGAGCGGAGTCACTGGGTCGAGACGTGAGGTTAGAAAGAGGATGGGCGCCGCAGGCTTGCCGTCGACGATTGTGGGGTCGGCGTCGGGTGTTTCGAAGGGACCCATGAATCGGTATTTGGGGCGGTTGCGCCATCCAGAGCATCGGAAACGGATCTCGGCCCAGATCGGCGCGCTGATGGAGGACTGGTTGTTCAGCTGCGCGAAGTAGTCGGTCCAGTCATCGAGGGACAGGAGGGAGCCGTCTTCACCGTCGGCGCAGGAGATGGCCGGCTGAGCGTCGAAAGAGAAGATGGGGACGTAGTCGGGAGTGGTGCAGAGGGGGCAGTAGTTCTGAATAGCGGGGAACAGAGCCTCCAGCACATTGGCTAGATCCTGGTAATCTTGACGAACGACGGTGGCGAGGACCGATGCAATGAGTGGGAAGAGGATATTTGGTTTGTACAGAGACGCAAATACCAAAGCGCTAATATCAGTTTCGCTGAGGAGAATGGTGCCGCCGGATGTCTTGACTGGCACGGGTGATCTGGCCAGCCGAGCTAGCGCCTTGTTCACCTTGGTCTTGATATCCTCCCAACTCTTGTCAGTGCTCTCGACAAGGGCGCACTTCTTATAACCAAGCTTGTAACATGACCTGTAGAGGGTATCAAGAAGCTCGTCGGTGTCCATAAGATTCGTCAACCATGTCTAGCCAACCGCCACTAGTCAGTAAAGGAAGTTCAAAAAGTAAAGGAATCAACGAAGAATCAGGGTTCTCTTACCCCAGCCATGTAATCGTCAATATCGGCGACTCCATCAATAACCATGCGGCCCACACGTCCGGGGAACATGGAAGCAAATGTATTGCCAAGAAGGGTTCCGTACGAGAATCCAAGGTACTGAAGCCTGGCGGGCTCCTTCTTGCCCTTACCCTCGTCATCGCCTAACCTTTCCTGCCCAGAGCCATGTCTAGTGGCCTTTGCCTTCTCCCCATCGCGTAGCCCCTCAATCTTGTCGATGATCTCGACCATGTCCCTGGCAACGGATGCCGTGCTAGCATAGCCCAAGATACCTCCCTCTTCGCCCAACGTCTCTTCGCATCGCTGTCCATAAGCGTTGCTCAAGCCGTGTCGCCAAGCGAGTCTAGGATTCTCAACGCGGAGGTTACCAATGCTGTGAGCCTGGAGAAGCTCGGTCGCCCGCGTTAGGAGGTCGGGGTAGCAATTGGCGCGAGGAGTGGTAAATGCGACGCCGCGAGGGTCAAAGCCAATCATCTCATAGTGCTTCTCGCCATCGAGAATCTTTTGCAGGCGCGGACCCCAGCTTAACGCGATGCCGACACCGCTGCCACCAGGGCCACCGGGGTTAAGAAGGACAGGACCGCCGAAGCTGGGGTCCGTGTCAGGGACGGTAGCGGGGAGCTTGATGATGGCGAGGGCAACCTTGTGCGGACTGTCCTCGTCGAGCCAATCAAGTGGTACGAGGAGACGAGCGCACTTGAATCGACCATAGCAATCGTGGTACTCGAGCTGGCTCGAAGGCTCAACGTTGTCCCATCTAAAGTAGCTGGGATCGTTGGACTTGGCCGCTGATAGGGAAGCTCCGGCGCCGCTAGCCTGTAGCGCAAGGGCTGCGACGGCGAATCGGGACCAGCCACGAGCCATAATGGAGAGTGGAAATACGCCTTGGGAAAAGGGTAAAATTTTTTGATACCTTGGACAAGCGCGAAACTAAGAGATTAAGGACATGAGGAAAACCAGTACAGAGTCCGCCCCTCCACGTTTTTATTTCGGTGCCTGGAGGCACGAGCTTACGACGATAACGAGCGGAGAAGATAAAGAAGGAAGGAGGATTGATCGTCGCGGGCGTCACATTTAACCCGAAGCGCCTCGGAGTGGGGTTGCAGCCGTTACCAGTTGCCAAATGCTCTACAAACTTCGCTCCATCACATGGCTAAACTCAAACCACGAGCTAATTTTTAAAGCTCTCCGATTGGTCAAAATTGAGATTGGGTTCTGAAACTACCCCAGATTCGCCCTTGCCTCTTTTCATTCCTTAGCTCGTTAGAACACAATCACCCCTGAACGCTGAAAGCTGCACTGGATGCTGAACGCGGTTGCCAACCTTAGTTCAGCCACACCCCAGACTCTCTCTCTCACTCTCACTCTCGCTCACACTCCCTCGATCTACCAGACAGCGCAGATCATAGGTTGGGTGACTCTCCAAAGTTCCAGATGGTGATAGACCAGTAGTCCGGAGATTTTCGTCTTTTGCTAGCGGGATGGGCTCATTCTCGAACGTCTCGGCCGCGATCCGAGTCGCTTCAGTGCTTCTCATCCTCGGTGCTCTCCTCCTCACCTTCCACTGGCTTGGTGACTCGGGGTTCAGGGAGCCACCACAGCACCATTTGCAGACGCCCCCTGGAGGAGCACCTAGCCATCGACCACCACCCGTTCATGGCCGTCCACCACCGCCTATCCCGCAAGACAAGCCACAGGGTGATACACAGCTCGGGGAATCTGACAACGCCAAGGATGGGGCTACCAAGAGTGGGAAACCATCTGAGAAGCCATCCGTCGTGAAGCCAGCGGTTGAGAGTCCCGTTCAGCCTCCCCCTGAGCTTTCCGAGGTCCCCTCGAGCTTCGCAGACGATGTCCAGCCCCCCAGCAATGCCACGACGGATTCCTGGCATCCTCTTCCTGGAGACTGTGGCAGCTACTCCCAGCGCGCGAAGGTTGCCCAGAAGCCGCTATCCAAGGGACGATTCCAGCTCGGATACCAACGTCCGCCGCCAGCCTGTCGCTCCTTCAACTCATCGCTGGCCGAAAAGACAGTTACGCGGATGAAGGACATCATCTCGGACCCAGACCTCTACCGCATTTTTGAAAACACCTTCCCCAACACCATCGATACCGCCATCAAATGGAAGGGTGTTGCCGCAAACAACTCCCAGGAGGAGCTGTGCTTCGTAATTACCGGCGACATTGACGCCATGTGGCTCCGTGACTCGGCAAATCAATTACAAGTCTATCGCGACATCATGACCTCCCCCAAGGACGACATCGCGAGCCTTTTCCGCGGCGCCATTAACCTGCAAGCTCGCTACATCGTGGTCCATCCCTATTGCAACGCCTTCCAAGCCCCTCCAGAGTCCGGCATTCCCACTGGTGTCGGAAGCGGGGGTTCAACCGTCTTCCCGCCCATCGATACGAGCGTCGTGTCCACATGCAACTTCGAGCTGGACTCTTTTGGCGCGTTCTTGCAGCTTTCTCACGACTACTACACCGCCACGGGTGACGCCGAGTTCTTTGGGAAATTCCAATGGGTCTACGCCGTGCAGTCCATGCTCAAGGCGGCCAAGGACATGATGGCCCCGACCTACGACGACGATGGAAAGCGTTTGAAGCCGCCGTATACCTTCTCATCTTACACCCGCACCATGACTTCAACTCTCAATCTCGTGGGAACTGGGAACCCAGTTTCGCGGACGGGCATGGTCCGCTCTCCCTTCCGACCCAGCGACGATACCTCTGTATTCGAATTCCTCGTTCCCGCCAACATGATGTTTTCGCGCTACCTCAATGACACAGCTGCAATCATGGACCAAATCCCAAAGGCGCCATCCGGCCTTGCCGATGAGATGCGGGACCTCGCCACCGAAATCCGCGAAGCTATCCAAGAGCACGCGATCATCAAGGGCCCCGAAGGCGAGCTCATGTATGCGTACGAAGTCGACGGCTTCGGCGGACAAAACCTCATGGACGATGCCAACGTCCCTTCGCTTCTCTCAGCGCCTTTCATCGGGTATCTGGATATGGACGACGAGGTATACCGAAATACGAGAGAATTTATCCTCAGCGGGAAGAATCCGTGGTATGCTCGCGGGCCGGTGATTAATGCCGTTGGGAGCCCGCATATCAAGCCCGGTGCCGCGTGGCCGATGGCGAGCATCATACAAATTATGACCACGGGCGACGATAAGGAGATTGAGCAGGCCCTGGCGGAGCTCGTTTCGAGTACGGATGGCTTGGGGCTGATGCATGAGAGCATCAACAGCCTCGCGGCGACCGAATGGACGCGAGAATGGTGAGTTGTTTGTTTCCTGAATAAAGAATTTATGCGCACTTTTCAGTTTTCATTTACTAACTTGAGTTTCTAGGTTCTCGTGGGCCAATGGCTTGTTCGGGCAGATGATCTTGGATCTCGAGGAGCGCAAGCCGCATATCCTCAAGAAGTCGTTTCAGGCGTATCCTGTGGGCGGGGATGAGGAGTAATTAATCTACCTATACCTATACCCCTAAGTATGAGCTTTGTATTCTTTTTTTCTAGGATATCCTTATTTCTTTTTCTCTCAATGTTGGATATCCCCTGTACGATGTCTGTTTTGATGCTTAACTCCTCACATTCCAGTTCCTGGATCGGGCCGAACGATACTCTCGGGGATGTATACAGTCCCTCTTAGTACAAATCTCTTCCTCCCTCTTTGGCACTTCCGACGAAAGCAGAGATGAAGCATTACCATAGCCTTAAGGAGGTCCTCGGCACCTGTTGCGCCCCCAATTTGTTGATTTCTCGTCGTCAAGCGAAAAGCTGCAGCGCGAAAGTGAAAGGAACCATAGGCAGGAATTGATAGTAGAAATTCTATAAACTAGACCAATCCGTCTACCGTATATTAATGCAAAGAATGAAACTTAAGACCATCAATCCTAACGAGTAGTACTACACACACATGGATACAATCCTCTACCTTCACATCAAACTAGTCCGGCCCCCAACCTCATAACTCCCCTGCCCATCCCTCATCTCCCCACTCCTCTCCCCCACAAACTCCTTATAAATCCTCCCCAGCCTAGCCCTCTCCTCAGCGCTAATACTAGGCCTCATACCCTCCAGCGCCGCCTCGAAATGCGACCACCCAATAACAGCCTCCTTGTGTCCCGCTGCCGGAGCTGCCTTGCCGCCGTTCTCTTCGGCGCCAGGGGCAGCAACGCCGCCTCCCACGCGCGTCTTCTGGACGAGCTTGGCCTTCTTCTTCGCGAGCCGGATCCCTTCGAGCTTGGAGAGGATGCGCGCATTCTCGGCGAGTTCGTTGGCTCGGCTGGTGGCGGAGCGCGAGGAGGATGAGCCGGGCGCAGGGGCGCCGTAGGGAAACTGTATGAAGCTCGGGGTACCGGCCTTGGAAGCGCCGCCGGATTGGCCGTTGCGGGTGTTGGTGCTACCGGCGGTGAGGTCGTGGCCCTTGAGGACGTCATGGATGGCTTCTAGCTGGGCGTTGGAGACGAGGGCTTGCAGGTCGGCGCCCGAGAAGCCCTCCGTGCGACGTGCGAGTTCGGCGAAAGCGTCATCCGAATCTAGAAGATCTTCGTCGAGACGGACCTTTTGGGACATGGCCTTGAGGATGTCGAGTCTGTCCTCGATATCGGGCAGGTCACAGATCAAAGACTTGTCAAGACGACCCGGTCGAAGAAGGGCTGGATCAATGAGATCGGGCCGAGATGTCGCCGCGAGGACGTATACGCCTGATAATCCTTCCGCGCCGTCCATCTGCGTGAGAAGCTGATTGACGACACGATCCGTCACGCCAGTCGAGTCGTGGCCACGCTTCGGCGCAATTGAATCGAACTCGTCGAAGAATAAGACGCAGGGTTTCGCGGCCGAAGCTCGCTCGAAGAGGTCTCGCACGCTCTTTTCCGAGGCACCGATATACTTGTTGAGAATCTCGGGACCCTTGACGCTGATGAAGTTGAGGCCGCACTCACCGGCTACCGCGCTAGCGAGCAGAGTCTTACCACAGCCGGGGTAGCCGTAGAGGAGAAGACCCGAACGCAACCGAAGAGGACACTTTGCGAAGAGGGGAGCATATTTTGTGGGATATTCTAGTGTTTCGAGCAGGACTTGCCTCGTCTCCTTCAGGCCACCAATGGAGGCAAAGGTTGTGGAGGATCTCTGCAAGGGAACATTTCGAAGGGAGGCGGGAGTGAACCCCTTGAGCGCCTTGTCGAAATCCTCCCGACAGAGGCGGAAGCCAGCCCGCTCCTCGAGCTCTCCGCCATTAATTACCCTAAAGATGGCCTCGTTGCGCGCTCGGTTGACGAGAGTGAAGAGATCGGAAGGCATGTAGCCGTCGGTCAGTCCAGCAATGTCCAATAAGTCCAGGTCAGGGTCTAAAGTGAAGCCGGTAGGGGCTTTCTTCAAACCTCGACGTCGTGGCGGGCTGCCGCTCTCCATCCAGTCGCCGTGGGCATCGGCAGATGAGCTGCCGTCTGCAGTAGGCGGCCGACTTCCCTCATCGCTAGAGTCCCCGTCGGCTTCCTCGGAGGATTTAAGAGTCTCGTTGATGATAGATTCGAGAACCTGCCTCCTTGCGTCCTTGTCGGGTGCCTTCAGTTCGATAATCTCACGAACAACGTGGCCCCCGATTAACACCTTGTGAAGCGATTCCTTGCCGGCAGCCGTAGCGAGTAATACGACACCACTTGCCCGATCGCAGTATTGCCTTGCAATAGAGACAACAGTCTCGCTAAGCAGTCGGCTCCTTTCGTTATCGTTCCCGACAACCAGCTCCGTTTCGACGGGACAAAGTTTATCGAGATCATCGAGAATGACAAGAGCCTTTCCACCCAGGCGAGCACCCCAGTTTGCGCCCATAAAGGCACGCGTGAGGGTCTCCTTGATGTTCGAAGTCCTATTCTCCTCATTAATTAGACTCCGGCAAGGGATGTAGACGATATGGTATAGTAATTCATTGCGTAACCGTTGTGCTAGGAATTTGACGAGAGAAGATTTCCCAGAGCCCATCGCACCGGTAAGCAACGTCGACGACATATGCCGCAGCTGTGTGAAAAGGTTATTCGCCAAGCTGTCCACGCCCGATAGCACAGTATCGGGAGTAGGGTTTAGTTCCCAGGGATCCTCGCTTGATACGTGGGAAGGTGGTCTCGGAATGGGTGGTTGGAACTGGACCGAAATTTTACTATCCAGAGACGCAACCCAGTTGACAGAATCGTCCTTATGGGTGTCGCCCTCGAACTTCACGAGACCGCCTTCCCAGCCATCAGCAGCATGCAGCCCGGGGAATTGACCAAAGACGGTGCCGTCGGTAATTGGCCCTCCGCCGAGAAGCCCGCCGTTCCTCGAGTATATGGTCTTGAAGCGCTTGGCGGCCTCTTCCTTCTCCGCTTTCGATTCTCCTCCAAATTTTAGACCTTCGCTCTCGTCCTCTCCCGTGGCGAAGGGATAGACTTTCAACGACTTGACGGCGCTGCGCTGAAGAGGTAAGGGTGCGGGTTGGATCTTGACGATGCCTCCTAGGATATCCTGAGATCCGAATGCAGAGCACAGAGCAGAGGAAAGGGCAATGGCCTGGCTGTTTGGAGAGTCCTCCCAGAAGCGCAGCCGCGCTACTGCTTTATTTGTAGGTGCAATTCCGCCTTGGCCCTCCTCGGGTTTAGCCTGACGTATGCCAGAAGGCTTCATAATCTCTACGACGACGTAATCCACTCCTCTAAACCCACCAGCGGCGAGCACGTCCTGGTCGGCCCAGACGCTAAACTCCCCAGCGGTAGCTTCATCATCGAACCAGTCACTGCAGACAGCGCGGTCCATACCACGAAGGTACAGGGCGGGTGGCGGTTCTTCTCTGCGTTTCCTAGAACTTCCCCTGCTCTTCTTCGATTTTGATGTGCTGGCAACGCTGCGGGTATCCCCACGACTCTGAGAGGCGGCCTTAGCCCGGGTCTTGGGTGCCACGATCATTTCCGCGTCGGGCGACACTTTAGCGAAGGGTTGATCGGCAGGCAAAGCCGGCTCGATCGCCGTCACCTTGATGTTGGCCGTCGTAGTCGGGGAAAGATGAACCGTCAAGAGATGAGGAGGAACAGGGGAACCTCCAGCGGGATGATACTTGGGGTTCGGAATCGCACGAATCTGAGATTGCATGTTGAGCTCGAGGAAGTTTGCATGTAGCTCGATGACTTCCCAATCTTCGGTCGTCGAGGGCTCGATGTTGATCGTGTGCACGAGGGGCGGGTCGATGTGGACGGTCGTAAGAACCTTTTGGCCATCGGTGAGGCCGAGGGTATTCGCTAGTACGGTATCGATCTCGACCAGAGGGAGGTCCTTGCGAGCTGGGCTCGCCCTGAAGCCATTCTCACGGCCGATGGGCGCCGATACCTTGCGCTTGCTGGGCATGCCGGTCCAGCCAAGGAAGACCGACACGCCCTGCGCCGCGGCGCCAGGCGGGGGGGCTCCATTGACAGGAGAGGGACGGTAGTTTATTTCGACGATGACATTTTGCGCGGGCTACAACGCGCAAAGTTAGTTGAGCAATTCCTCCTTCTGATGCCGCGGTGTGACTCTTAGGGAGCTCGGCAAAACGCATACCGTATTCAGGTTTACCAGCAGGGATTCCAGAGAGGCGGGGAGGTTCACAAGACAGCTCTTGAGGTGGACGAGGGAGATCTCAGCCGGCGTCGACCGCGCATTTCTTTGGGGAGGCATGGTTGGACAGACTGGCCATTCCCATGTACAGAGCAGAGCGAATGGGGCAATACAGGTCGGCAACTTATAAGAACCCCATTCGGTCGAACAAGTTTTGGCGATGTTTCCCTCCTCGGTCGTAGCTTGCCTTTGCGGCAGTTAGCGCCAAGTCCGTCGGAGCATGTGCCGAGGTCTGCCAGCTCTGCCAGCCAGTTACGAGTGTGCGATTCGGAGATTGTGAGTCTCCAGCTGGCGGCGCCCGACGAAGGCTGATGACTCTCTTGTGCCACAGTGTGGCTCAATTCCATTAAACTCTTCGCGACCAGACGCGAAAAAACGCGACCCTTGATTGGGACGCGTCCGCTTTCATGGGTCCAGGCGCTGGTTTCCCAGCCACTCAGGACAAGGAGAGAGAGACCAGACCTCAATGGACGATGGACAATTGCGAAATCAAATCTCCAAGTCTGGCTCGCCCCTCAGCTCCCCATCGCCATCTTTCTTTTCTTTCTCACCCCGCATCTAACTGTGAAGCACTATTTTGTACGCCCTATTAATCAAAATGGCGCTTCGGCAGTATCCAGCACCGGTGGACTACGAGAAACAGCAAAGTAGGGCAACGGCCTGCGTCTTTGTCCTTGTTTACATGGTCAATCGCTAACTTCTTCCGCAGTCGCTTTCGAGCACTTCCTCACCGAGTTCAAGACTACCCCAGAACAATCGATCGCGCAAGCCTTCGGAGATATTTCCATTGAGGAGGATGGACTAAGTGACGAGTATGACTTTTTGGACGAGGATGAGGAGGCGCAGGGACGCCGCCAACAAGAGCGCCTCGAGCGCGCCCAGAGGCGGAGAGGCCCGCATCACAAATACAAGGAGATCCTCCAAGATCTTGCCGACAGGAAGGTCCAAGAAGTGACGATCGATCTCAACGAGCTCGCATCGGTAAGTCTCGATTGATACGTCGCAATTGTTTCTGTTTCTGTACTCACCGCCATTAAATAGTTCGAGGAGACTCTCGATGAGAACCTGAAGCTCGTCCCTTCGATCGAGATGAACACTAAACACTACACCGAAGTCATGTCTCGCGCGATTGACAAACTTCTTCCCACTCCCAGTGTTGAGATCAAGTGAGTTTTATACGGTAGACTTTATACACACTGCCCACATCGCATCCCACTAACCCCCAACCCTCTCACTTAGCTTCAAGGATGATGTGCTTGACGTCCTCATGGCTCGCCGCCGAGACCGAAACCGACGTATGCAAGAAGCCGCCGAAAACGACCCAACCGTCCTCCAAGACCAATTCCCGCCTGCGCTGACCAGGAGGTACACACTCGTGTTCAAGCCTCGCACCTTCTCTGGGGATGCTGGCAAAAAGGCCCTCGCCGTCCGTCAAGTGCGCGGCGAGCACCTCGGCCACCTCATCACCATCCGTGCCATTGCCACCCGCGTATCCGACGTCAAGCCTGTCGTGCAGGTCAGCGCATACACTTGCGATCGCTGCGGTTGCGAAATCTTCCAGCCCGTCACCGAAAGGTCGTACGGTCCCTTGACTGTCTGCCCGTCCGAGGACTGCCGAAAGAACCAGGCCAAGGGTCAGCTTAACCCTTCGTCTAGGGCCAGCAAGTTTCAACCCTTCCAGGAGGTCAAGGTGCAGGAGTTAGCTGAACAGGTGCCTATTGGCCAGATTCCTAGGAGTCTGACTGTTCTCTGCTACGGTACCTGTGTACGTCAGATCAACCCTGGTGACGTTGTCGACATTACCGGTATCTTCCTACCCACGCCCTACACCGGTTTCCAGGCTATGAAGGCGGGTCTCTTGACGGATACCTACCTCGAGGCACACCACATCGTCCAGCACAAGAAGGCCTATTCCGAGATGACAATCGATCCCATCCTCGTCCGCCGCATCGACCAGTACCGCCAGAGCGGGCAGGTGTACGAACTCCTCGCCAAGTCCATCGCCCCCGAAATCTTCGGCCACCTCGACGTCAAGAAAGCGCTCCTACTCCTCCTCATTGGCGGTGTCACCAAGGAGATGGGCGACGGCATGAAGATCCGCGGCGACATCAACATCTGCCTGATGGGTGACCCCGGTGTAGCCAAGTCCCAGCTTCTCAAGTACATTTCAAAGGTCGCCCCCCGCGGCGTCTACACGTCCGGTCGTGGATCCAGCGGCGTCGGTCTCACGGCCGCCGTGATGCGCGACCCCGTCACCGACGAGATGGTCCTCGAAGGCGGCGCCCTCGTCCTCGCTGATAACGGTATCTGCTGCATCGACGAGTTCGACAAGATGGACGAGAACGACCGGACGGCCATCCACGAGGTCATGGAGCAGCAGACCATCTCCATCTCCAAGGCCGGAATCTCCACGACTCTCAACGCCCGCACCTCCATCCTCGCCGCCGCTAACCCCCTCTACGGCCGGTATAACCCGCGCATCTCCCCCGTCGAGAACATTAACCTCCCCGCCGCCCTGCTCTCGCGTTTCGACGTGCTCTTCCTGCTCCTCGATACGCCGACGCGCGACACCGACGCCCAGCTCGCCAAGCACGTCACCTATGTGCACATGCACTCGCGACACCCCGAGGTCGGCGCCGACGCTGTCGTCTTCACACCCCATGAGGTCCGCAGCTACGTCGCCCAGGCCCGTACCTACAGACCCGTCGTCCCCGAACGCGTTAGCGAGTACATGGTCAAGACGTACGTGCGCCTCCGAGACCAGCAGCGTCGCGCCGAGCGCCGAGGCCAACAGTTCACGCACACGACGCCGCGTACCCTTCTTGGTGTCGTGCGTCTTAGCCAGGCCCTCGCGCGCTTGCGCTTCAGCAATGAGGTTATCCAAGACGACGTTGACGAGGCCCTGCGTCTCATCGAGGCTAGCAAGCAGAGTCTCCAGGCTGAGGATCCCAAACGGAACAGGGGTCTCAATGCCAGCAGCAAGATTTACAACATTGTTAAGGGTCTTGCTGATTCGGGTGCTTGCAGGGCTGATGATGCTGAGGATGATGAGCTTGGTGTTGAGCTGAGCATGAGGAAGGTGAAGGAGAGAGTTATTGCTAAGGGGTTCACGGAGGATCATTGGTTGAGGGCGTTGGAGGAGTACACCGAGTTGAACGTAAGTTTTTTTTTTCTTTTCACATTCCGGAAACGAACTTGAACTAACTTGGGAAATACAGGTCTGGCAAACTGCTGGCAACGGCACTCGCCTCATCTTCATCCATGCCAACGACGATTCAGACGAGGACATGTCGGAGTAAACTGTGTTTCCCGTCTCACTCGACTTACTGTTTGATTTTGATCAAAAGATTAGAAAGTGTCTTTGACCTTTTGTGTGTGTTGGTGTCGGCGTCTGGAAAGGGAAATATCATGTTGCTAATTCACTTCGGGTTGGAGGATTGTTGCGGTTGCTGGGTTGGGGTGATGTACGGATGGATGGTTGGGGTTATGTGGCTAGGTTTAATGAATGGAGAAAGCAATATATCTAGTTACCATGCTATTCTTTCCTTCCAGCACGGGATCACTCCGTCGGAACTCTCAAGCCCGTAGTTTTCGGCTTGCTCGCCGTTTGTAGGATTCTCTCTCGGATTGCAATACAAAAAAAGGAGTTATATTCTATACTTGTACATAATACAAAAATTCTATGTACTCCCCAAATAACGTCTCTACTATGCGTACAAGATGGACAGTTTCAGCCTTTTTTCACCCCCTCATGCTCCTCAGCGTAGCCCTCTCCATCTCCCCGAGAACACCATGTCCACCAAGAGTCCACTTAGCACTAACAGCCGGCTCCGTAACAGCCTCCAAGAACGCCCCACTAGCAGCCCAATACTCCATAATAGAGCGAGCCTCAGGCTTGCTCACACCCTCGAGAGAAAGAAGCCTCGCGTCCTTGAGAACATCGAAGACGCGATCGTCGTAGCCGCGCTCGTAGGGGTCAGGCTGGGGGATCTCCTTACCCTGAGCACCGGCCTCGAGCTGGGACAGGATGAGATCGAGCGAGGGGATCTTGACGTTGTCGTTGCCACCGCAGGCACCAATGATGGCAGCGCCGTTGGGGAAGGCGGTCTTTCCCGCGAGGGCGTCGGTGAAGAGGCGGATGGTGGTGAGGTCATGGGCGTGGACGGGGTTGAAGGACGGGTCGCGGTAGGCGCTGTCCCTCATGACGAAGCCAAGGCCATCGAGGGTGAAGAGGACGGGGGGACGACCGCGGACGGTGGTGAGTTCGGTCCAGAGGGTGGAGAGCGTGGGCCAGGCGAACTCGAGCTCACGGCAGGAGGCGGCGAGGTCGGCGAGGGTAGGGTTCGAGGGGAGGTGGGCCAGGTAGGTTACGTTGGAGTAGTCCTTCGTCAAGGGGAGGGTCTGGAGGACGTCGCCGTTGGCTTTGGAGATGGCTTGGAGGAACTTAAGGGCGAAGGAGGGCTGGCTGAATTGCATGGGGTCGGTGTCTTGGACGGGGGCGTAGTCGGTATGGGCGTTGACAAGTTGGAAGGCTGGAAATTATCCAGGTTAGCGATCGAGGAGAAAACAAGACATTTTAGTGTCGTGAGGTGCGACTCATTCTTACCTTCAGGGATGTTGATAACAACCCACTTGTTCAAGAACCCATGCGCCATCGCCTGCAGCAAAAGCGTCGTCTTGCCTGTCGCCTTACCACCATTCACGATCAACTTCAGCACATTCTTTTCCCTCTTAGCGCTCTCCATCATCTTCCCCAGCTCCACAGTTTCCGACCTCACAAGCACATGCGGCCTCTTAAAGAATCCCCACGACTGCGTAGGCCGGAAAGCCTCGACAGCCCTCAGCTGATCCACAACAGCATCAGGTACTCCCAACACACGACCCTGAGACTCCTCCGACGCCATGGACTCAGGAGCGAGGTCCCCTAGCCCCGTGACGGCAATGGCGTTATTGTTGCTCAGCTGGATCCGCTTCCGGAAAGCCTTTCGCTCGCCGGGCGCAGGCGTCTTGGCTCGCGTGAGCGTCCCCTTCTTCTTGTAGTTCTTCTTGTGTCGTCCCTTGATGACATGCTTGCCGCGGTTGTCCGACGCATTGACGCGCGTGGATGTCGAGAAGGAGGAGGAGGCAACGTTCGTCGTCGCGAGGGGCGTCAGGACGGGGACGAGTCGTGAAGTCGTCGGGAGGGTAGGCGTTGGGCGGGCCTTGGCGAGGCACCGAAGGGCGATTGAGGCCATCGTGGGCCTAGCTTTTTGCGCTTCTTTTCGGGGGTTCTTTCGGTTCAATTGGCGAAGTGGCTTATATGGACTGGAGCATCATGGATTTTACCGGGGGATGGTTTGTTCTTTTCGGATATCCCACGGTGGTTCGAAGTTCTCCCCGACAGCTTCGCCCATGAACTTATTTTTTACGTCGCTCGCGAGGTTGAAGAATTCCTCTTCTTCATTGGCCCGAAAATTCTATGCAGGTGGTCTCACTGCTCACGACCCGATAATTTCCCGAAAGCGGTGAGGAGAATCAAACCGGCAGAAAATCATAATCTTGGGAACAAATAAAACGCAATAGACCCGACGAATGTAAATAAAAACTGCTTGAACCAGACAGAGCTTGAAAACAATTGAAATCCCCAAGACAGCCATTCTTATATCAAAACATTCCCATCTACGGTAGGAAGAAGTTCAATCCCTCAGGCGGTCTTCCCCATGGGATCGCCTAGAATCCAACTCAATACGGTTATCCACTCTTTCCACTTCTTCACCTCGCCCTCTGCAAAGTCAATAATCGGGCCCTTCCGAACCTCGACCGTTTGATTCTTGCTATCGACAACGCCAACCACAATGCGGAACTGTGTCCCTGCCGCAGAAATGACAGTAACCTACGATTAAAGTTAGTTATTCGAGGTTATTCATGCGAAGATATTCGGTGTCACTTACCGGAACACGCGTGCAATGACTGTAGCCCTCATCTACAACCCTAGCACCGCTGAGGGTCAAGGTCGTCCTCAGCTCTGGGACAGATATGCAATCGTTTCGAAGAGGGGCTCTATCAGCTAGAACGCATGTCATATGCGGCTCGGGAGTCCGTCTTCGCCATATTGACCAGACCGCCCACTTGACGACATTGTCCTGAACGTTCAGTCGGTATTCAGGGGGAACTCTGGTTGTTGTAAGTATCAGTTAACATTACATCGGGCAGTGCATTATCTAGTTTGGTGAGTTAGTTACTCACGCAATGCCATCCCACTCTGTGTCGCCGATTACCCCCATGGTGGATTTCTTGTAGTGGTTATACAAGTACATATTGATAAAGTCAGCGATCTTCTTCGCGTGCCACCAGTTATCAAGATCCGGGTCCCATGACCCAAGATGTGAGGAATCTCCATAATCCGAATCTTTCCAGCGCTGAGCAGCTCGGATGGACTGGTTCATACGTTCGTAAGGGATGAGTTGTGTGAATTTCTGGGCGTACGGGTCATGTGTATTCGACGTGGGTCCAATGGCGTCCCGCCGTAGAAGTCGAGACCGCGATATTCGATGGGGTATTTTTCCAGGTAATCTGGACTGAGGTAGTCATCTTTTGACTTTACGAGTTGAGCTAGCCTGCTTCTCACGAACGAGAGATGAGCCGGAATTGCTGGCTTCATGGTGTTTTAGGGAGTTAGTGAGCGTTGCTGGCGTTCAAGTTGGCACTGGTCATCCACCCCTACAGGTACAGGATTGCCCCTAGCAGGCCGGGGAGAAGTCCGCATTATGTAGACGAGGGAGCGATTGACTGTCGACTTATGCGCAGCCAGTTGAGTGGATGTGGAATCGGTGAGAAGAAGCCAAGATGGACGAGTAAGAGTCGATCTTCTCTTCTTGCCAGCAACAATAATTGAAGAATCGACTGTGAAGTAGTCCGAATTGATGGTCGCATCCCTCCCGGAAGCTCTACCTAAGTACCGTGGGTTCGATGTCACCAGATTCAGGCCCAGCGTTGAGCTCACTGATCTACTGGAGCTAGAGTCGCATTGAGGAACGGAAGCTGGAGCAGATTTCCTAATCTAGGATGGGAATCTGGAAAGTTACTACGAAGGAGGCAAAAGAGGGACTAGAGAGAACATTGAATCACTAAGGAATCTCAGAGGGGAAACGGTACCAGTTCCCCATCATTAATACGAAAGAGTGCAGGTCGCAAGAAGTCGGTCTGTGAACACAGTTGGAGAGGGAGAAACTCCACGAGTATCAGTTTTCCCTGTATTTTGCCGACGCCATGATAATTCTTATCTTATCGCAGAAAATTGGACATCTCAAAATATTTTTTTAGGCGGGCGACCAACAAAGAACTAAACCACCATCACACTCCAAAAATACAAACACAACCAACCACCAAGGCGAAAAGACAATAAAACGAAACCGGAATCATGGCCGTCTCCGACGCCCCCAAAAAACTCCCCGTCGTCGTCTCAAAACCAACCCCCTACACCTTCGACCTCGGCCTCCTCCTCGCAACAGACCCCAACCCCATCACCCTCCCACGCCCCAACCCATCCGACCCATCCACCTCCTCCGCGCAGCTCGAACAATCCCTCGCCGAAGTCGCCCGCGACGGCGCCCAAGCCCTCATCAACCAGCTCCTAACGACGTGCCCCATCACCTCCACCTCCGACGGCGTCGTCCTGACCCTCCCGCCCGTATCGACCCCGCTACCGAGGGAGAAGCCCCTCCCGCAACCTAAGCCGTTGACGAAATGGCAAAAGTTCGCCGCGAAGAAGGGTATCGCGCCTAAGACGAGGGAGCAGAGGAGGAATCTGGTCTATGACGAGGAGTCGGGCGCTTGGAGGCCTAAGTGGGGGCATGGCGGCGTTAATAAGAAGGGGGAGGATTATCCTATTGTCGAGGTTGATATGAAGAAGGAGATGGAGGGCAAGGAGACGAATCCTAGGGCCGAGGGGAGGAGGGAGAGAGTGGAGAAGGTGAAGAGGAACGAGAGGAAGATGAGGAAAAATATGAGGCAAAAGGAGGGCAAGAAGAAGTGAAGAAGTTGAAAAGAGAGAGAAAAGGGGGGGTTACGAAGGAAACTGGTATGGAAAAAGACGGCAATGGCAGTTTTTCGATAGGCGTTTTGGAACATGGCGTGTTATCACGGTCGAGGAATGTTTTTACACACGTCAATGCTACTCAAAGAGTCCGGCAATCGACTGAGGAAAAGGCAACCTGGGATGAAAAGAAGCTCTTCATTATTCCAAATTATCCGTCCCTGTATTGCACCCACCCACAGCTTGGATCCATATATTGTTGCATCGACGAACGAGACACAAGACAAGCCATGCACAACTATTATACACTCTTACATCTCGTTACAAACCCATGTCCTTGAAGTAAATACCAGTCATCGAAGAAAAAGAAATGTAGAAAAATGTAAGAAAAAAGGTGATTCAAAAAAGAGGCGAACATCCTAACTCTCTTCACTATGCAAACTGCCCAGCTCTTGAACAGATGAACGAAATTGAGTTGGGGGAGCGAAATCAGAAAAGATGGTGCATTTTCCCCTCCCGCCCAAACTCTATGTCGAGTGAAACATCAACGTCTGTCCCCCGAGTGCCGCGTGTCCAAAAGCTGCTGTCTTTGAATAATCAGGTAGCATCTTGAAGTCTAGTGCCGCCTGCAGCCATTTATAATCATCATTGCCCGCGTCAATATACATGGGAACCAGTGTATAGGTGTGCGCAACCCAGACGCAAATCGTGTTTGCGGGTTGCTGCACGAGAAACCGGCCGATGTCATCGAGGGGCCATGAAGCAAGAACGCTGCTGCTTATCCTGAGGCTTCAAACGAAGTAAAACGAGAAAAGAGGGCGAAAAAAAGGGGGCCGACAAAAGTTTCCTCTATCCCAAAAACGCCACACGGGATGGAAAGCATCTTCCTTGCAAATGGTATCATCTCGGTAAAGTCATTGGGTGAGCTTGAGCGAGTAGCGACGCATTTTCGGGGTCGAAATACCCAAAGGAAGAGACAAATAGTATTGTAAAGCCGAACGGAATGTGATATCTGCTGATAAAAAGGGCGGAGTAGAAAGCGGGACGAAACTAAGAACAAAGGAGACTCGTAAACGGCGTGAGATCGTTAGATCGGCAACATGCTAATCGACTGTGTGGACACACAAAAAGCGCCATCGCCCGTACCCACGAAGAAGACCAAGAAATGCATGCAGAACACGGAAAACTCGCCCGGCCAATTGCTAATTCGGCAACAGGACAAATCGGCCGTCTCGAGGTTCAAAAATTCAAGGGCGACAAAGGCTTGATAGGTGAGAGCGGACGTAAGTCGGTGTTTGCGGTTGCGCTAGGTACCTCCCGGTCGTTGCTGACGGTGAGGTTGATAGACGGCGCCGAGGAAGAATTGCTGCCATTGGTTTCCAACAGTTGGAGATTATTCTTCTTCTTCGACCGCAATTTGGGTCCGTCTTGGCTGCTGGGCGGTTTGCTACTGCTATCTGATGAGGAGATGGCTCGTTCTTCTACTACCGGTTGCTCATCCTGCACAGGCTTTTTGGGCTCGGCAAGACCACGGGGAGGCGGTTGGTCAAAGAGCATGTACTCTGCCTCAATGTACTTGGACTCATTTTTGCAGCCCTTCCAGCAATCGCGCCAGTCGCAAACGAGGAACTTGAAGCAGAAAACGTCAATCTTCATGCAGGGCTGAAAGCAAATGCAGAGATTGCGGAAATCCATCTTGTTCTTGTCGGAGTGCGCAAGCAGGAGGCTTAGATGGCAGGTTATGGCGAAGAGGAGGTAGTAGTTGAAGGGTGGTAGCTCGGAGAGCTCGTCGATTAGCATTTGAGGGACGGTTTCGGCGCCAGCGCACTCCCGAGATATACGTTCCTGCGCTTCCTTCGGGAAGATCTCGTCCGGCAATTCTCTAAGCCATGCCTTAAGCATCGAGCCGACGATGTTAATATCGTACAGATCGTCTTGGGCAAAGAGGTCGACATCATATTCTATCGCCGCGCAACAGGATCCGGATTAGTATCATCATATTTGGAAGATTCCCTCCATCGAACCGTTGAGGAGGTTCCTGTTCGGGGCCAACTGAACATACCTTCATCAAATTTCCTCTGCCATTTCTTAATCTGAGGGCCACTACCAGGTACTCGATACAGGCCTTCGACGTCGCATCCTTTGTAGTTTAAGTAGTCAATCGCACGCCAGGGAAACGCGGGCATCCAGAATTCCGTCTTGTCTCGAGAATCCTCCAGCCGTTTGGAAATGCGCGTGAGCCTAGTCTGCTCGATAAGCGGTAGGTTAATAACCTTGACAACATAGTGCTCGTCATCAACAACAGGTTCCTTTTCGGACGCCAGGGCGCTTCTTTGGGCCTTGCCGAAAAGACCACCGCGAATCATGTCAGCCGCTCTTGTCGAAGAGTTCTTGAGGCCGCTGAAGAATGTGCTGCCGCCGCCGTTTTCGCGTAAAGAGGACGGTTGCGTCCGCGTCTGGTCCTTTTCTCTGTGGTTCTGATTCTCCTTGTTGGAAATGTCACGATACCCTGCCCGGTCTTCCGACCGATTGCGCGAGGCCGACGTCATTATTTCGCGGAAAGACCTATCTTGGGTCTGCATCGGCGCCGTCCTGGGAGTCTGGACCCCGTAGGAGAAAGATCGCTCGACCTGGTTCTGGTCGTAAAGTTTGACAGGCGGAGGGAGTGTTGGTTCTCGAGATCGATCGCGTGAGTGCGACCTCGGGCTGGCGTCTCGATCCTTGTCGCGCAGTGACTTTGTTCGTCCCAAAAGGCCAAATGGCTTGGATTTTCCCTTCTTGGAAGCGGCTTGCGCTTGCTGGTGCTGTGGAGGAGCAGGTTCGTAGTCGGTGGAGGAGGCGAGCGACAAATCGGATTTGGAAGGTAAGGAGGGGTTTGGTTTCTGAAGTGAGTGATCTGCATACGACGCATCTGTTTCGCAAGGGGCAGCGTGAGCGAGGGGGTTAGCGCTAACAGCCCGGATAATAATAACTGGAAACGGCTAGTCCAAGGCAAACTGCTCCCCTGCAGATTCGACAGGAGTGTAGGGATCAAATCGATTGCACCTTGATGTGGATCAGGGGGACGATTGGGATAGATGGGAGCACAGAAAAAGGAAACGAAAAAAAAAAGCGAAAAGGAAAATGTGTTGGAAAAGGAATCCAACAAAACAAACAAAATATTAACATCAATAGAAACAAGAGTAAGCAAATATGAATAAGGTAGAAGGGGTGGAAGGGAAAGGATCAATGGGAAACAAGGCGCAATTAGAGAAAAATGCGAAATTAGGCGAAGAATTGATTTCTCAACACGAGTCTCTGTTTGCGCCAATAATCAGGGCAGCCGTAACGAAATTACAAGAGATTTGACCGTTGCAAGCGTCACGGGCAGAGCGTCGCAATTAGGGCCCGAATGAGGACTTGATCAATGTATGGCACCACTACTACTTGTAGCCTGCCTTGGACAAACATTGGAGGCTGGAACCCTCTCTGTTGGCTGGCGGTGGAACGATGGACAGAGACTGACTGGCTTGCTCAGGGGGTTGGTGGGATAAAGAGCGGAGATAGTGTAACATCGCATCACCAATGCAGGGGAGCAGCATTGAAGGAAGTGAAGAAGATGGACATTGAAGAAAACAATGAAAGTGTTCGCGCTTACCTGGATACTGAGGAGCCTTGGCGGGCATCATAGAATTTTCCGGCCCGCGTGACATGGTCTCGCTTCCACTGGACCCGGGCGGCTGCTGTTGCTGCTGCTGCTGTTGCTGATGCTGTTGTCGTCGTTGCTGCTGCTTCGGTCGCTGCGCGTGTGGATACAGATACTGTTGTGAAGTGGGAGAATTCGAACGCTGACCGCTGCTCGACTTGCTCGACTTGTGGAAACTGAAAAAGAAACCGCTGCTCTTGGGTGCTCGAGGTTCCTGATACCGCAGCTCGTCTTTCTCCGGGGGCTGATTGATCACGGGCGGAAGTGGCTGGCGCTGCATCAACGTCGCCGGCTCTTGAGAAGCTTGGTGGAGAGTGGCAGCGAGCGGAAGGTATGGAGAAGTGGCTTCTTCGACAGAGGTTACGGTAGGGTCGTGTTGTGGGCGAACGGGGCTCCGGCTCTGACTCCGATTACGAACATGGGATTGAGGTTCCGTCTGAGTTGCGGTCTGGGCTTGCGGTTTGTCTTTGGTCAGGGCTGAGCTAGGACTGTTCTTTCGAAGCTGCCGAGGTCTAGGAGCAGTGTCGGACGATTGTTTCTCGCGATCACGGGGGGATCTCTTGGGGCTTAGTCGAAAGGGGGAGAGGGGAGATCGGGGAGATCTTGTCGAAGCAGCGGCAGCGGTCGGTGAATGGACTTGTCGGATGGTTTGGGGAATGTCAGAAGCATCCGCCGGGGTCGCCGCCGAATCAGACAGGGTTAGCGGTTGTGGAGCTGGCTTCCGACCCATGGTCCTGAATCCTGAGCGCTCAAACAAGGAGAGAAACTCAGTTTTGCGAAGAAGGGGGAGGAAGGGGGGGGAGGTGTCGACAACAAAGGAGGGAGGTTTAATTGAATGAACCCTAGCAATAATCTAGAGGCCTGAGTAGTACCGGATCTGGCGCCAGCGCAGGCCCGACCAGACAATGCCTTGAGGGAATGGGAGACTCGTGGGCAATACTACGGAGTCCTGCCAAAAAGAGCAGAACTGGGAGTGCGGAGATCGTGCTAGGGTCAACAGAGAAGGGGGTGTGCGTGTTTGGGGTGGTTGTAGCCTCAGTTCGCCAATTCTGTCTCGTGTGGTTGTTTGCGCGGCGCGGACAGAGAAAACTGGGGCAGACTCAGACCAAACTCAACTCAGGACCCAGATGCAGCAGCCGGGCTTGGATGGACCAGGTCGGCCAGGTACGAGAGGCGCTAAGAGTCAACCGAACGAACAGGTCGCACTTGGCACGTCCCTGAGGGCACGGTGCCTGTAAATTTATTATCACTGTATACCAGAAAGCTTGCAAGCTTCCAGTACCTCAGTAGTGTACTTCGTAAAACGTAGGCGTAAGATGTAAGACGAAGGATAAAATAGCCGGGCTAATATTGAGAGATGGATGGACGGGGGAAGTTCATTCGGGCAGACTAAGAAAGCAAGAAGCCTACATCGAGAGGCACAAAAAATAGGAAGATCAAAAGTACGGCGTGGTGTGGCGGGTGGGGGACTCGGTGTGTGTGTGTGTGTGTGTGTGATGGCTGGCCAGGACAAAATTAGAGGGTGTATTGCGCAGTCTGATCTGAGACGTGTGAGAGATTCAGTACCTCACTCCGATGAGAGACAGAGTCGAATCGTCGAGACACCAGGCTGGAGCCAGTCGCACGTACCGTCCGAAAGCCGTCAAAGGGGGGAAGAGGCGGGGGAACCAAGGTTTGAGGGGCAATCCCTAAATTTAGAGATCGACAACGGCTCTCGATTGCGCCGCACTCCGAACTCGTACTTGTTGCAGTCGCCCGTCTCGTTTCTTGCTAGAGGCGCCCGGTCATCATTATCATCTAACACTAGCGGGAATGAAAAACTAAACATGGAATTTTTGTAATCGTCGACCGAGCTAAAGTGGAGGGAGGCGGCGGAGGCGGAGGCGGAGACAGAGGCGGATGAAGATTGAATGGCGGAGGTTTTCAGGAGCGGGGCGGTTTTAAGAGAATGTCAAGGGAGTTGATAAGTTGCCCTTATATTATAACCAAGTCTATAAACGAAAGAGGCACTTGAGCACTTAAGCACTTGAGCAACCCTTTCCAAGATCGAGGATGGAGAATTTGAATTGTTATTGGGCACAGCTAGAAACAGATTATCCGTGGAAGTACATAGCATTCTCTCGTTTTGCTTCTGCAGCTTGGTCTTGGTTGTCAGCTTGTACGAAGCACAGGCCAAAACCATTTGGTGGACTTCAACACTCTACATTCGTAGGTACTAATACATTTGATCCATCGATCCTCTCCTTCCTCGATCAATCCCTGCGTCTGCTGATTGTTCAATTCAATCTGAACACGGCAGGTGGGGCTGTCTCCTCGGAATTTGATTTGGGGAAAGTGCAAATGCATCCCTTACGAAGTATTACATAGGACTCTACAAAGTAAACTACATGCCCTGCACGGTAGTAGCCAAGCAGAATCAGGTACGAGTAGGACAATGGCCTCTGTTCCAGATGTAGCAGGCAGGAAGCAGCAGAGATTTGGACTGTCAGCACATGCCTTGGTTGAGCTGAGACGAGCCGATAACTTCAAAGCCGTGGTATTATCATCAGCACTAAACCCAGCATTGAACAGGCCAAGATGGAGACGCCAAGACAGCCCAAACGTTACTGATGACACTACTTTGCATGCGTTGCTTTCATATACATGGAGTAGTTGATCCACCAAACTTTAAACTTAGCAGAGAAAAAAGGCGGCGATTGATCGGGTTGTCGAGAGCCAGGCACAGTCGGGCGTTGGCTGGCCCAACATTGCAGAAAGCCCTAAGAGGAGTCCGTCATCGAATTGGCCGGTCTGTTTTGAGCCTCGGAGTGTCGAGTGTCGAAGGCCTTCAGGTTGGTAGGGAAATAATCCAATAACCGCAGCCTGGACAACATGTTGCATACAGCTCAGCGAGCCTTGACACCATACACAGGGCCCTCATCTTCGCTGATTCTAAAACGCGGCATCCTCGAGGATCTCATTGGGTGCCGCCTACATGGCGCTCCTGGCGATGCTTCTGCGCCTCTCTCCTGTCAGCATCATCACAACGCCCAACCCATGGTCATCTTTCCCTCTGTACACTTCTTCACGCCATACCGGGCAGTACACAAAACGCACTAATATGCGCATCGATTGATCCTACGGCGGCTGTAGCTGGATGTGGAACGTCCACGCACTTCGTTGACTGAGGATATTTATAGCGCTGCGCCCTACGAAAGACCACCTTTCAAAGTTGTACGCGTACATCTTGACAGATAAGCGGCATCACTGATTTGGTGACTCACGAAAAATCTCCGCTGTGTCCTTTCAAAGTTCCCTCCGGGCGTGGCAATCGCGGCACCGGGGACCTCGAACGTTGTAGTTGGGCAGCCATTGTGAAGGCCGCAGCAGTGAGGTGTCTACTTGGTCCTGGGAGTGAACAAAGTATTGAATTCTTTGTCCCCCAAGTCAATCCACACGTCAATGTTGTGTGGGGATTTCAGAAACCTTGAACCACGAATTGACCATTCAGAGCCTCGTGAGAAGCTCTTTCTGAAACAGCCATTGTCATCAAGACCCAAATAAGTTTCTCCACAAAAATAGCATGATACAGGGCAGTTAACGGTTCAAACATTGGAATTATATTTGGAAAAAGGAAGTCATCCAACAGATCAATATTTTCAAATGTTCCTCTTGCAGACTGCGCCAACCGCCACCATCAAATGGCCTCAACCGGAGTGGGTCAGGCTTGCGTGTCTTGGTGCAGCAGATTGATGTTTTCGTTTGAGTGGACGAGGGCAATAATAGCCCTCTCATGACTCCCTCGTCAATCGTCATCCACCTGCATATTAATCCTGCCATCTAGATGCCACAAGTGCACTGGCTGTTCAACCCCGTTGTCCTTGACTGTGATGATTTCCCCTCTGTGATAGTCCATCGAGTGTGCCTCATAAACTTTCTAATTACTATCTCAATTCCGCTGTACACATTTAATTAATATCGCTCTTTGCGTCAAATTCATCGATTCCCGACACCAAACATCAGCTGAATCCCGTACCGCTGCAGAGAATGATGAAATTTCTCGGAAGCGAACTTCGAGAAACCCTCTATCTAGCCGAAATCCACCCAAAAATTGCCACCCTATGTATGTTTCTCCAATTTGGCTATATTTGTCTCGCAGGCACACCAAGCCCACTTGCGGGAGGCCTTAATGGTCACCGCACTGCGCTCACCTCGAACGAGATCACGATCGGAGACTCGCAGGCCACCGCCGGTGACGCTCGCCTCAAGCCATGCCTTTGGATTTTTGCCAATCCCGTCACCATATCCCGATGAGAACGAGGAGGAAAAGCAAATAAAAAAGAAAGGAGCAAGACAGGTTCGACGGGCAAGACACAGATGGTTGTTTAATGTTGTGAACCTCCGAGCAATTTAACCCAATCCAGCCTAGACCAGGAACAGCCCCTGAAACTCGGCAATGTTTCCCTTCTGTTGTCGAGATCATCCTCACCAGCATGAAACCAGCTCTTTGAATATGACTATTGACAATTCCGATGCGTTTTTCATGAGAGGAAGAGAAATGAAAGACGAAAGGGACTTGACAGGGCGTATGGCCCGCTCAGCCTCGAGACTACACCCGCCTACTTCATATTCATCCTGGGGGCGGGTGCTCCGGGCTGTCCCCATAAAAACATACTGGCGGACTTTTAACTGGTGACCAAGTAATAGGGCATTTACAGGATGGAAATCCTAACACGCACCCCACCTAACCTTGATAGATCAAGAGACGGATACAAGGACACGATGACCCAGGTTGCATGGTCGCACTCGACGCTTTGTAGATGTCGCGTTGTCAGAGCCGCTGGCTAAACGCAATCACCGATTGTCCGCATTTCGGATGCCAGAATATGAATAGACCCTTGTATTCTAGGGGAATTCCTGTCGACTCTACGAAGTATCGGTATCCAAACGGTTCTCGGTTGGGGTCAAACATCGCTAGCGTGAGTCTGATGTTACAATGTTCCCGATGTTGTAATCAAATGTTCCTGTTGCCTCCCAAAATGGCTCCTCAAACAATGGCCGGAAAATCATCGGATATAGTGCCCTCTTAACCTCACCTTCATCCAGGCTGCAGAATAATAGAAAACTCTAACGAGTCCAGTACGCAATCCTCCTCATAAGCGGAAGGCTCTTCCATGCACCGATATTGCAGAGTCCCCAGAGTTCTTAGAGGTCTTTTCTTTTCCGGTATTCGAAATGGCTGCCGTCCAAGAGGGTCTGCCTAACGAGCTTCAGCTCGCAGTGGATGCGCATGTAAAATACATCCAGAGCCTGGATACGCAAAAGGATGACTTCAATTATTGGTTGACCGAGCACTTGAGGTTAAATGGTGTATACTGGGGCTTAACAGCTTTGCATCTCCTTGGACGCCCAGACGCTCTACCAAGGGCAGAGACGATAGATTTCGTCCTCTCCTGTCAACACGATAACGGTGGCTTCGGTGCCGCGCCTGGCCACGATGCCCACATGCTCTCCACAGTCAGCGCAGTCCAAATCCTAGTGATGATTGATGCCCTGGATGATCTGGAGAAGCGGGGAAAGGGCGTCGCAAAGGTTGGAAAGTGTATGTCCGAGTATTCCGAGAAGGTGTCGCATCTGTCTCGAGCAATTGCGAAAGGACTGCTGACATGTCTACAGTCATTGCCGATCTACAAAACCGCGAGACAGGAACTTTTGCCGGGGATGAATGGGGAGAGGAAGATACACGCTTTTTATACGGCGCTTTGAACGCGTTATCCCTACTAGGTCTTTTGCACTTGGTCGATGTTGACAAGGCTGTCCAGCACGTTGCCGCGTGCGCAAACTTTGACGGCGGCTACGGCGTCTGTCCCGGGGCAGAGTCTCATTCTGGTCAGATCTTCACCTGCGTTGCCGCCCTTGCTATTGCGGCCAGACTAGATCTCGTCGAGAAGGACAAGCTTGGGCGGTGGCTGAGCGAACGACAGCTGCCCTCTGGCGGTCTGAATGGACGGCCCGAGAAGGACGAGGATGTCTGTTACAGTTGGTGGGTTCTGAGCAGTCTCGAGATAATAGGCCTAACCCACTGGATCGACCGACAGAAGCTTGTCGACTTTATCTTGCGTTGCCAGGACGTTGAGCTTGGCGGTATCTCCGACAGGCCGGGAGATATGGTCGACGTCTGGCATACCCTCTTTGGAATCACAGGGTTGAGTCTCCTAGGTTATCCGGGCCTTGAGCCCGTGGACCCCGTCTACTGTTTACCGAAGAAGACTATCCAAAGGGTATTGGGGAAGTAGCAATGATATTTCCTGGAGAATGAGAGATCATATGACTTGATCCACACACAAGCAGATGGTCGAGCTCATGTGGGTGTACCTCTTGCAATCTAATAACCTGCTAGCTATGTGTTCCATGGTAGCAAGGATACAAGGCAAGAGAAGAGCAAGCTTAATGGTCATTTTTCAAGGGCGCCACTTGACATTGTGTGAGATTGCCCTGTGCTTAGCAGCCGTACATCTTTGCATCATATGTATCCTGTAGGTTAGAATAAAAAAGGAAATATTCCTGCCATGGGCAAGTTGTCTCGTCATTTCTAGTTGTTAAGTCGATCGGTTTGACTGACTATGTTGTTCATCCCAGAAATCCGCCAATGGGTCCCGCCTAACAACGGTGGTAGTTATAAACACAGTCCCCTCTCCTCGAATGTAAATAGTTCTCTGGATTAAGGATTCCCAAATGCTACCGCCGGGCATGAGGGACGTGGATCTCATACCGTATCGACCGCGACACGACGAGATCCTAAGCTAATCCTACTCCTTTCACAACCAGACCATCTGTGCCGATGCTTGGCTTCTGAGACTTGAAAAACGGCAACTCGGCCATTAGATGATCCTGTTCCATCCACTCCCAAATTCCTCTAGCTTTATATCCAAGATCAGACAGTCTATGATCCGGCCAGGGCGGAAGACATCGTCACTCCTTCTCCATCGACCTTTCGGGATTCCTAGTCCAAGTCCATATTCATATCCTCTCAAGATCCTTTCCTTGCAGACCCGGCCGCGAGCCTGTCTTTTATCATTTCCCCAAAGCCAAGCTAAAATAATTTCTTAAATCTACCAGCGCCCACTCACCTGTCCGTAGTGGCCAACATTGCTGACACCCAAAATGCAGTGCCTCGTTCTCCTTTTCACCTAGAGTCTCTCACCAAATCCCCAAGACCATGGATACAGAGGATATTGCTACTCAGCAACTAAATGTACTTTACCGGTTAGAGCTACTGCCCAAGCCAAGGAAATGCCAAATCCAACTCCCCAAGAAACAGAAGATGTGCCATCCATACCTACTCAAGTCTGCCGACCATTGTCAGGATTGAAAATACTTGCGGCTGGTGGGAGCTACAGAGCTGATTGAATTGTATCTTATCCTAGGCTCACCCAAGTCCCAAAAGCCTTCACCTGTACCATCAGCACCTTCCTCTGCAACAACTCAGCTCACCTCAGTCATCAGCGCCTTCCTCATATTCCCACCAGCACCTTCCTCACCTTGACCACAAGCCCTTGCTCCAATTCCTTCCAAGCACCTTCCTGACATTAGTTGAAAGCACCTTCCTCCACATCTAACACATCTGACGCGTTTCATGGAGTCGTGTCCCCTAGGTGAGCAGAAGAAAACTTCCACCCCTGGGGTCCCCAATCCAAACTCTTCCACTCTCACACCACACACCCTCTGTCACCAGTCAGAATCGCAGTCTCGTTTCCTGGCTTCCTCTTCCCAAGTCCTTACTGTATACTACACCCCAGATTCACATCTGATACAGGTCATCCAAGTGGTTCTATTGATACCTTCACACCTCCTTTGACCACCATCAGATCAATTGCCATTGTCTGGAACTTCATCAATTCCCTTTTCACCATCAAAGGTATCTTCACTGCCACCCCCTCCATCAAATGCATCCACCCCCCTCCACTACTTGGTTTGGCAAGACTGGCTTATGTTCCACTGGACCCCCATTGACATGTACAATAGTGTCATCTCAAGGGTATAGAGATGGAGAATACAGACTCTAGTACTTTGAATCAGGGAGGTCCTCCCTCTCCCAGCTCTCCTGAGCTCCGAATGGCAGGTGAGAGCAACAGCAACTCAGGTGCTGTTGACCAAAATATGCCTGGTGACATCATCCTGCCCCAGGGCGAAAACAATCTTGTCTACGATAACCAGATGTTGTCTCAAACAGGCGAGAGCTACATGCCAACAGCTACTGCCCTGAACACTGGAGATAACTATGGGCAGCTCACTACCCCTGGCCTCCTTCCTCAGGAAGTTGAAGGCAACGAAGGAGATGCTGATATGGCGAGGACCTTTACAGAGCTGATGGCAGAGGCTTCTATGGATCTTCTTGACACCGAGTACCAACTCGACTGGAACTTTTTCGACACAGATTCTTTTCTGGACCAACCTTCAAGCACTTTCTTCGAGCCAAACGCGTTCGTTCCGACGTCTACTAACCTTGATCCCGCGTCCTTTGACCCGAACACGATCTTGTCTGATCCCAACTACGTTCATCAGAACTTTGGCATTGTCCCTGCTGTTCCCTCTGAGCAGCTTCCCGAGTTTCAGCCTGTTCCCTTGGGCCATTTCCAGTACCAGGAGCCTCTGATTGACGCGAACCCGACCTTCGACTTGCCTTCGAGTCAAGAAGCTGCAACAGGTTTTATCCCCAATCAATCCCAATCTCCTGAGACTTCGGTTCAACCTCCTCTCGATTATCAGGTCGATCTTCAGTCCGACCTTCATCAGCAGAATCTCGCTGAAGCCGAGCAGAGCAACCAGCTTGCGAAAACCGTCGAGTCAGACGCAATGGCGAAGTCTGGACGTACCCCCCTTCCTAGCTCGCCTCGAAAGTCGGGCAAGCAGACTCGAGGTGGAAAGAAGGGTAATTCATCGGTAAGTTGCTTCAAAACATTTCAATCATTGTCTGTCTGCCTTTGCCTGGTCCTCGGACTGGCCTTTCTTTCTCTGATGGCCAGCTGTGACACGGGTACTTGCACATACCGCCCGTTTTCCCAGTCGGTTTGCAATTTTCTCATTTCTCCCCTGCGCCCAGTAATGCGTCAGACATTTGTCCTCGGTCTATCTCGGTTCAATGTTGTTTCCTTTAAGGTGGAAAAGACAATTCGCTAACTGTGCCCTCACCAC
This sequence comes from Scedosporium boydii, assembly GCA_002221725.1. Lineage (NCBI taxonomy): Eukaryota > Fungi > Ascomycota > Sordariomycetes > Microascales > Microascaceae > Scedosporium > Scedosporium boydii. The sequence continues at coordinate 20,069 of NJFT01000046.1, read as the reverse complement.
GAGTAGGACTCTTCTGCCTTGAAGACAGGCTCGTCCAAGGGCCAATCGGACAACAAGCTCAGCAAGATCCCCCTCATTTGTTACGCCTGCCCTGATGAACCCAAGTTTTCGGACCCCTCTCATCTTTTGACCCACGTTGGCTCAAAGGGCCATCTTGGCGCTCATCAGAAGCTTTTGATTAAGGCCATGACGGACACCGACGCCAAGGCGTCGATTGACAAGTTCAACATGTGGTATGCCGAGCACGAGATCCAATCCCTTCTTGCCGCCCGCATGGCGGAGCGTGAGAAGAAGGACAAGAAGAAGCGAAAGGCCCAAGATGATCTGAACCAGCAGGTGAGAAAGGTCGTGATCCCAAACCTTCCGCCTATCTTGATCGCTAATTGAACATGATTATAGATCAAGGACAAGATGCCTTATATTAAGGATGAGGGCGATGCTGGTGACGGCCCGCGTGCCAAGAAGCGAGTTAGTCTCGCTGTCGTTCCCACGGAGGAATCTATTGTCTCAGAGGACATAGATGAGGATACCGTGCAGACACGCAGCGGCCCTAAGCTCAAGGGCACTGTCTACCCCGGAATGGGCGTTTTCGATGCCGCAACGGATGAGATGAAAAAGAACCGGAACCAACGCAAGAGTGCGTCCCTCACGGCGCAGTTGAAGGCTAACTCTGAGGCAGTCGAGCCTATCGAGATGGTCTTCGATATGGATTTCAACCTCATACGCACTCGTAGCGTCTTCGAGCGCCCTTCGCCGCCCCCTAGCCCTGTAAGTATCATTCCCCCCCCCCCTTCAAAGCACCAGCGTTGGCTTTCAGAGACCTAACATTTTATCTAGTCCGCCATTGGCGCTGAGAACTCTATGGTGGAGGACGAGGAGAACTCCTCCAAGGACGCAGATCTGGAAGATCAGGGCGCCGACGGAGATGATTCTTCTGTCGGAGGAAATCTCTCTCATTGTCAGTAAAGGCGCACAATCTTGCCCGCCCACTGACTAGTGTCACGCAAAACCATCCTCTACACATTGCCATAGCGATTTGTTCGACTATACACCCTTGAGAAGATCCTCATTTCACTGCCTTTCGACCATGACAGAACACTACTGAATTTTGTTTGTAATAAGTGGACGCAAGTGCGGCATATCGGAATCACGAGTGGCCCCCCTTGACATGCGATGAGGATGCTAACTGTTGCGCCTTCTTGTCTAGACCGAGCACCTTCCGGCGAGCTTTCTCGCATTGGTAAAAGGTACGAAGATTTTACTCAAGCCTTGTCGGCTGGTACGGGGCGGCTGTAGGGGAGATGCCTAAAGCTAACCGTTCGTTCTAGTTTTTCAAGTCATCGGATTGCCCTTCAGCGCCTTGGCTCCAACTCAATTATCGGTTCTCCCACCACTGCCCCCAAGCATCAACAGCCTCTGAGGGTATTCCAGTCTGGCAAAGAGAACTTTTCTTCTGGTTATGGACTTTCCCATCACCAGGGAAATAGCAATATCTTTGGTTCTGGTGCTGGTGACAGCGTGCATGGGATGCCGACTCGCCTGAATAGCAATCCTCTGTGTTTTCAACCAAGTGAATTTCATCTGAACCCATTTGGAGGCTCTATTTCCAATTCCTATCGACCCGATGTTGTTTCTAGCACTTTCACACCTGTCAACGGCATGAGTCAACAGGAAATGTTCAGTCATTACCTGGCTATCCGCCGTGGCCGTGAAGCACTCAATGCCAATACTCAAGGAGGGGACGCCTTTTATGAGAATTCCGTCTGAACTCCTCGCGGAATAGCCTTCCCTTGGTTTTTACCGTCAGCCATGGGCAACGAGTCTAAACAGCTACAGCTTGCATCCTCTGCGGCGACTTTTTGTTTTCATTTCATGATTTCCCTCTCGGCTTCTCGGGCATCATCCTTGATACTCGGCATTTTCATTGTTTTCATTTCTTTTTCTTGTTGTCGAATGATTGTAAGTGTCTCTGCGCATTTATCGACCTTACTGTGAGGAGACTAACTGGGCCCTAGAACGAGTAACGAAGTTTATGAACGGCGTTGAGGAATGCCATGCTTTATTCCAATTTCTGGACCAGCTTGGCACGATCGAGCCGAGGCAGTGATAGGGCTGTTGGGAAAAGTTGTTTCTAGTTTTTTCTTTCTCTTTTCTTACTTCTTTTCTTGGCCGACATATGCATCATGGAATCTCGACTTCTCGAGTATCCTACGAAACCCCGCATATAGCATGTAGTTTTTCTCACTTTTCATTGTTTTGCAATGGCCTTGAGATAAAGTCTTTCCCATCTGTACATGCGGGGATCTTCAAGGTCGGTAAATATATTATTGTTATTGCCTCCACCTATGTTGCCAGTGATCATCACGCTCCATATTCCGTCGGCGTGCCCCTTGCTTGTGATGTAGTAGGCTCTCTACGTAGGTCCTGGAGCTTCTTTTGTAGTTCCCGTCAGAAATGATGACTGTAGAGACGTGGACGGAGAGAGAGATCGAAATATTCGCAAGATCTCAGAGTGGCATGGCACACGAGGTTTGAGGTCACAGGAGAAAAGGGGCCAGTGCGGTCGAAGTAGGACAAGACCAAGACACAATAGAGTATTATTACAAACTAATCAACTTGAATGTGAACACAAGGACGCTCTAGCATAGAAGAGTAGATTAAAAAATTCCTACAGCTGCTCGATACACGACACGAGCTGCTCCATGTTCTCCGGGGAACCCTCGTCGCCAGACAGCCCCGGCCCAAGGAGCTTCTGCAAAAGGGAAGACGCAGCGCGAAGACGCCTCGCGCGCACGTCGGCCTCCATCTCGCGCGACTTGCGGGCTGCGAGGTCAATGATGGGACGAGGGATGCGCGCCAGACGGGCAACGTTTAGGCCGTAGGAGCGGTGTGCGACGCCTTCTGTTACTTCGTAGAGGAAGGTGATTTCCTCGTCGGCGGGGTCGGCGTCGGTGTCCTGTGGCGCGGCGGCGGCGGCTTCAGCCGGGGAGGAAGAGGAAAGCTGGTTGTCGTCTTGGCGGGCGGTGGTAGCCTGGAAGCGCATGTGGACGTTTTTGACGAGGCCGCCGCCGAGGCCGTCGGCGACGCGGGCGAGGTTCTGGTAGTGCGTGATGAAGAGGGTGAGGCACTTCGTTTCGCGCGCGACGTGTTCGAGGACGGCGTGTGCGATGGCGGCGCCGTCGTGCGTGGAGGTGCCGCGGCCTAGCTCGTCGAGGATGACGAGGCTCCGGGGCGTGGCGGAGCGGAGGATGCGAGAGGTCTCACTGACCTCGACCATGAATGTCGATTCTCCGGCGAAGAGGTTGTCGCGGGCGCCCATGCGGGTGTGGATTGCGTCGCAGAGGGAGAGGGAGAGGGAAGTGGCGGGGACGAAGGAGCCGATTTGGGCGAGGAGGACGAGGAGGGCTACGGCGCGGACGAAGGAGGATTTGCCGCCCATATTGGGTCCCGTGATGAGGTAGGCTAGCGGTGAGGGGGAGGAGAGGGTGGATGTGAAGGGGATGTAGCCGTTGGGGAGGGTGTGTTCCGCGATGGGGTGGCGGCCGTCCTTGATGGAGATTGTGGGCGGGGAGTCAGAGGGGAGGAAGGTGGGCTTGGAGTAGCCTGGTAGGGAGGCGACTTTGGAGAGGGACATGAGGCAGTCGAGGGTCGCGAGGGAGGATACGGCGTCGCGGAGGGGCTGGTAGTCTGCCGAGATGGAGGACAAAAGATCCTTGAAGGCATCGTCGCACGCGGCGGCCAACGCCTCCTTGTGTCTATCTCGCTCGCTCATGAGACGCACGACCTCGGGTGTGTGGAAGCGCGAGAGCTTCTTCGTGCCGCTGATCTTCATCCACGAGGCGGGGACGCGTTTGATGTCAGAGTTGCTCACCTCGATGAGGTACTCGATACCGGCCACGGTGGCGTACTTGACGGGGATCTTCCAGCCAAGCTTTTCTGTGGCGACTTTTTTGTGGTTCTCAAGTTCCTGCTCGACGGAAGCGATGCCGATGAGGTGGTCTTGGATGGCGTCCGTTTGCTCCTCTTCGCGGAAGAAGTTGATCTTATCGTCCTTGCGCGCGGCTTCGGGGTTGATCTTGTCGAGGTAGGAGATGACGGTGTCGAGGATCAGTGGGAGGGAGCAGATGGCATCGCCGAGGAGACGGGACTGGAAACCTGTGTCGGCCGGGGTCTTGACCTGAGCGTAGTGCGTCGCTATCCTCTGCAGGGTCTGGAGGACGGAGAGTAATTCAGGGCGGGTACATTTCCCGTAGTAGATACGGATTAGACTACGCTCTAGATCGGTCTTGGTATGGGCGAGGAGATTCTCGAGCTGATCGACGTTGGCAGTGGACTGGTTCTCGAGAAGCTCCTCTACGGCCTCGACTCGTTCTTCCAGCCTTTCCTTGTCGAGGAGAGGTCGGCCGACCCACTTCTTCAGTAGACGCTGACCGAAACGCGTATGCGTCTTGTCGAGAGCCCAGAACAAGCTGCTCTTTTCCGAATGATCGGTCGCGTTGCGGTAGACTTCTAGACTCTCCAACGTGGTGCCGTTGATAAGCATATGCGAGCGTGTGCTGAAGCTCTGGAAGTACTTGGTCAGGTCGAAGATGTGCTCGAGGCCGTACTCCGTCAGATGCGTGATCATGGCAGAGAGACAAATCGTCACCTGTTCAGGAAGGTGGAGGACCTTGTCGAGCAAGGCGCCTGCCCGATCGTTACCGTTGCTCTGCTGCTTCAGCTTGTCGGCGTAGAATTGAGTAACGTGCGAGTGGGACTCGGCAGGCATAGTCTTAGACCTTCCCACCCGCTCGACTCGACTCCTGTCTCCGAAGACGTTTGTGCTCGAGCCGGAAAGGTGTTTGATAAGTTTGTCCGTGCCTCGGGTGAGGTCGCCGACGATGAGGAACTCGCAGGGAGAAATATGCAAGAGCCTCGTCTCAATCTCGCTGCGCATGAAACCGTCCTCGAAGCTGTCATATATGATGTCGCCCGTCGCGGGCTGGACGGCGAGAATGCCTACATCGACCTTTTCGTCGGTACCACCACCTTTGCTGGGAGTCTCGGTGATGCAAAGGAGGTAGCCACCCGACGGCGCTCCGGTGGTAGACTGGTCGAGCTCGCCGATCTCGTCGACATAGGTGCCCTTGGTGTAGACGTTGGTGAGCTTCCGGATGAAGGGGGTGTTTCGATTGTCCCCTGCTTTCTTTAGCGCGGCGGTTTCTACCTGTCGGACGACTCCGACTTTGTAGCCCGCGGCGACGAGGCGCTTGGCGTGGACGGGGAGGCGATGGACGGGAATGCTTGCGGATGCGAATCGGTCGAGATGGGCCTCGGAGGGGTCTATCGTGGTTGTTAGTAAATCGAGCAGGCTCTCGGGTCGGGGCATGAAGAGCAGATAGTAGATATACATACGCTCATCGTATCGGAATTTCCCAGGTATACAGACAATGCTAAGCTCTTTGGCCGCGATGCGAGCATCCTCTCCCAAGAAACGAAACTTGTATCCGACTTCCATGATGAGAACGGTGTCCATGTGCTTCCTCTTTATGTCCAGGAACTGGATCTCCATTGGCGTCAATTTATTCGCCTTTCCACCTTTGGCAGTCTTCCTACCCTTCGGCGGAGGTGGTGGTGCTTCCTCTTCTTCGGCGTCATCATCGCCGCCGTCTTCCCCTGCGAGTATTGCATCCTGATCCGACACAAGACGGCGCAGAGAAACTAGACTGTCCGGGTGTCCTAGCTTCTTCACGAATTTCCTATGTAGGTCCTCCCGCCGACGCACAACTTCGGGACTAACGTCTCTTCCATCCTGACTCGATCCGAAAAGATAATAATCGGTCCTCGGTGACGATCTCGGCTTGTTATTCTCGAGGTCTTCCACGAGCACATCTTCATTTATCACCGGAGCTACCGCTTTCGCAGGCCTCTGCCTCTTCGAAGCTCCGGACCCGGTGTTGCCCTTATCGGCGTCCTCTTCGAGCGGTCTCTTCCTAGCGGGTAGTGGCTCGGAGGGTCGGAGCGGACTAGAGGTCGGCGGATGCTTGGGTCTCTGGGATTGGCTCTCAGATGAGGTGGTAGATTTCGGTGAGAAGAAGCTCGTTAGGGAGGCTTGTTTTTTCTTCCCCGATGCGGGAGTTGTCATCTTGGGCGGCCGTAGATATGTCGTCTTCTGCCTTGAATTTGGGAGGATCAAGGAGGTGGAAGTTTTAAGGAGACTTGGAAAGTAGACTTTCACGCTGGTCGCGTCTCTAGGGCTGAAGACGCGTTGAGAGGGTGCAGGGGCAAAAAGTCAGTGCGGGATCCAGGCCTCCACTGTCCGCGATCCGGGGATCAGGAAGTCAGGGTCCCTACAAGTCGAAGTAATGGGATGGGAAATGAGAATTTACGAGAATTTATTTACAATTTTACGAGGTAAGAGTATTAATTATCTTCTTGGAGGCATTTCCAGTTTCCCTTTGAAGTGCTCTTCTCCGTGACGCAAAGTCGAGGCTTCTACCAACAAAATCCTATGAATATTCCATTATCGGGTCAACAGGATTGGCGGGGTAATGTATTTACGCCAACTCTTCCCAGGAAAACGTGGGCTGACAGCTGCCAAATCCGGATCATAGTGGCGCATCATGTTTCGCACCCATCGCGTTCCAAATCCACACACGCCCACTCATCAGCTCCACGAGAAGCTCTCCGACAAGCTCTAACAAGCTCCCCCTCTACCGGGCGCTCCGGAGACCTTGACACTACCCGGCTCCCACGACTCTCCTAAACCTACCGAGCCGAAAAGCAGCGCCACCTCGCCCCCTCCCGCCCACCATGTTCGGCATGCTCACACCGGGCCCCCAAGCCCCCGGCCCAACCTACGTCTACAAAACCTACGACGACCTTTTCGCCGACCTCAGCGCCCGCATGCAAAGCGACGGCTACAAAGTCGTAAAAGCGCGCTCGCACCGCGGCAAGATCGGCGGCGCCGACGTTCCCAATAACGAGATGGTGCGGTGCGACCTCGTGTGCGACCGCGGCGGGCGTCCCTACAAGTGCCAGGCCACCAAGCACAAGACGAGCACCAAGAAGACGGACTGTCCGTGGAAGGCGAAGGCCGTCAATCGTAAGATGATGGGCGGTTGGATCTTGACGGTTATTTGTGATCAGCATAATCATGAGCCGGGGACGCCGGAGCCGCCGACGCCGGGGGTTAGTGAGAGGGATGCTGATGGGGAGCCGGATGGGAATGAGGGTAACCGCTCTCCGTTTCTTTCTTTTTATTTGAATGGGTTGGGAGGAAGTTATGGCTAACATGGAGTGCCCTTTAGCAGCTGCCGCGGAGGGACCGGCCCCAGACGCAGAAACGTCCGCAGCCCTCGCCGTAGCAGGCGTATCACAAGCCGTATTCCGCCTAACAGGCGACACCTTCCAACAATTCAAAGGCGAATACCGCAAAATGGCCAAACCCCAGCGCGTCCAAATGCTCGCGCAGCTCCAAATGCGCATCGCCGCCATCTACGCCATCGAGAACGAAGACGTGCAGCGCCAGGTGCGCATGGAGCAGCAGGAGAAGCGACACAGGCAGATTGACCAAACAAGGAGGCAGCCGACGACGGTGGCTGAGAAGCGCGCGAGGAGAGCTTCGGCGATGATGGTTGAGGATGAGGGGGATGATGAGGGGAGGACGTTGCCGAGTAGCAGTCCTGCTAGGAGGAGGACGCAAGGGGGTGTGGTGCAGCAGGATGCTCAGGGGTTGCAGTTGGAGCAGGGGCAGATGGGGGATGGGCAGCATCTTATGGGGGGACAGACGCAGCAGGATGAGGTTGATTCGTTTATACATGGTAATGTTATTCGTCACCCTATCTTTTATACACCCGACCTTCGGAAGACTGACTCTCGTCTTGTTTTCACAGCCCAGTTCCAGGTGCAAGTACCACAGACGGGCGTTGGTACGCCTCCCGTCGGCCAGTTCCATCACTTTCCTGCTCCTCCACCTCGGAGGCTTAGAGGTCGTCCACAAGCGCAAACTTGAAAGGGGGCGCCTGGCTGGCGAATGTCCGGAGCGCGTTCATTTCACATTTGTGGCCGTCTCGATACGGTTGTTCTTTCTTGTGCTTTCTTTTATTGTTTAGGTGTTGTATGATACTTGTGAAAGCTGTGCGGTTCGAGTTTAGTCTGGAGGGTTCAAGGTTTTTTCTCTGTATATTGGGCCCGGATATCGAGGGGCCCTCACTTCTATTCTTTTTGAACAACTAATGACGGACTTACGGATTATGACTTGTACGGATGGAAGGAGGGTTGGTTGAGAATTTCAAAATATCAGAACAGGTTTACTTCTGAGTGTACATTACTAGCAACAAGTGAAGATACGGGGGCACGCAGTGGAAGGAGGAATCATGTCTAATTCGGAATTAGGTCTAGCTGCAAATCGTGAAGGAATCCAAAAACGCTCAATCCCTCGTGTAGACAGCATGCAGCGTATAATCCTTCTTCGGCCCCTTGACCTGATACCCAGTCGTCCACCTCTCCAGATTCACAGCCTTGAACCCAAACTCATACTCAACGGAATAGTAATCCCCGCCGCACAGATGACCCGCCTTCGCCTTGACGCCCCTCGCCTTCGCGCCCACATGCACGCCCGCCGAATCGAACGCACCAGCGCCGGCACCGGCGTCATCGTCTTCCTCGCGAGGCAAGAACTCGACGTCGTGAAACAGGTAATCGGCGCGCTTGGGATCATCGACACGCACGAACCAAACGCTAAGCGTATCGGTCACCTCATCATATCTGTAAACGTACCTCCTCGTAGCGGAGAACGAGAACCCGAGGGTAGAGTTGAAAGTCCCTTCCTCGATGTACAGATACTCTAACCCTCCGTCTTCGGAAATAACAGCAGGGTCGGTGGATTCGGAGGAAGGGCCGTCGAAGCCATCTAGCGTCTTTTGTCGCACGAGGAAGCGCGCCGTGCCGGTGAAGGTGCCGCTGGGGTGGGAGGGGAGTTTGCTGTTGATTTCGCGCTCGAGGTGCCATGTGCCGAGGAGGTTTCTGAAGATGGAGGCGGCGATGAATTTTGTTGATGTGAGGGCCGAGCTGGCGGATGAGTGTGCTTGGGCTAGGGATTTTGCGGTTTGGGACTTGGAGAAGGTGTTTCCGCTGTCGGAGGGGGAGGTGAAGCGAGCCGGGGTTAGTGGGTCGAGAGGTAGAGAGGAGTCGGGGATGAAGAGTTGGGGAGTCACGGAGGGAGAGATGGGGAGGTTGAGCGCGGTGGAGAATTCCTGCATGAGGAAGGGGTAATCGCCCATAGGGAATTGCGCCGTTTGCTTGTTTCCTCTCATAGCGAGAACATTCTCTATCGAGCGGTCTGCTTCGAGCGCCTTCTTCAAGGCCTCGGATTGCGGGGCGATGTTTTCCAGCGTCCATAGCTCGGCCAGGAATCGAGACTGCATCTCCGCAACGCCCCAGTACGGTCCGCGATAGAAGCCCACGAAACCTAAACCGGGGACAGAAGGATGATGCGTGCTGTGGAAAGCCAGGGCGGGGGTAAGATCGGGATACTCCGGCGCGTGGTTAATCGCCTTCAAGACGTCTTCCGACAGAAAACTCAGTGACGGCGAGGGATCGAAGCCCGTCGCCAGCACAACGGCCGCGACGTCCTCGACAGGCCCCGAGGTAGTCTCGGCCGTGGTGCCGGATAGACCGGTGAGCTGACCGCGGTGCAGGTCGAGGAGTTGGGCGCGGAGGAGGGGGAGGTAGAGCTGGGATATGGCGACGAAGGCTGGGGACGAGGTGTCCTCGACGACGGCGAGGGGGTGGAACTCGGATTGGTTTGTTCCGAGAGAGCGGCGGAGATTTTCGTGAGCGATGCGGGCAGCCTCTTCGGAGATGATGCCGCCGCGGGTATTTTTCAGGGGATGGGGCCTTCCTGCGAGGTTGAAAGAGTTGAAATCCGAAGGCAAGAAGAAGGGCGCAGCATTCGCCGGCTGGAAGAGGGTTAGTATCTAGCAGGATGAAAATAGAAAAGAGGTTGCATACTGTAGGAGTAGTAAATAGAGGCAGAACCCAAACAGGCCTATCTGCGAGATGGTGCACCGAGTACTTTTCCGGGCTAGGAATGGGACTCTCGAGAGGAGAATTCACGGCCGAGGACAACTGCGTCGCAATGGTCGCCGCAACCTCCACGCCAGACATCTGCCCACCAACAACGAGAATCTTGCCCCCCGCAGCAGTCGTCCCATCCGTCCTCGTCAACAGCCGCTTCAAATCGCGATACGCAGTGCTATGGACGACGGGAACCTTCCTCTCGGTCTCATCACCCACCCCGTCTCGGCCAAGCCATTCGGGGATCCTCTCTTTCCCGAAATACCCCGACGAGACAACCACTGCATCAAACTCCCTCTCCTCCCCATTGGCCTCAACGACCCAGCCATTGCCCTTCCTCCGCACCCCCGAAACCCTCGCCCCAAGCTTCATCTCCACATTCGCACTCCCTTCCAGATACGCCTTCGCATACCGCGCCAAATACCTCCCCACCATCCAAGCCCTCGGAAACTCGGGCACCGCACTCATCTTCCGGCCTTCCGCCCCTTCTTCCAGTCCCTCCCAGGCAAGATCGCTAAACTGAACGGTGTGCTTGCTCAGGTTCGTCGTCATCAAGGGGTGGATGGGCCGCGAGTCGTCCGTCGCATCGAGGGGCCAGAGACCGCCGATGGCGGCGTTGGCGTCGTAGACGGTTACGATGTAGACGGGGGATCCGTCGGAGGTGGGAGGGTGGCGGTGGTTGGCGAGGGTTTTTGCCGCTACGAGGCCAGAGGGGCCGGCGCCTGGTGGAGGGGACGAGGGGCTGTGTGAGAGGGCGCATATGGGATATGGGTGGGTTTGGAGGGGGGATGAGGGACTCACCGACGATGCAGACTGAGCGTGGCATTAGAGGATGGAGGATGGAGGATATTGATCAAAGAGTTCGATTTATCTGAGCGGCATTTGGATTTTGATGAGCGGATGTCGGGTTTGAGGACGAGTCTGTGGGGAAGACTGAAAATATTGAGAAGTGAGAATTGAGATTGATGAATTTGATGGATTATCAATCATCGCGATACTTTTGAGACTTTAGCTCATGGGCCGGTCCAGGTCCGATGGACTAATAATTGCCGAATTGTCGGGCGCGCCAACTACGAATAGTGTGTCGCAGGATGGAAAATAGTTTCAAAGGCAGTTCAAACAATTGCAAGATGGCTCAATTTTAACGCCGTTTGATGGTTTCATTATTCAAATCGTCAATCTATCCTATCCGAGTTGAGCGGAGAAAACCTGCTCCTCCTGTCTAGCATCTACAAATATTGTATGTCGCCGCCCCAAGCCTCGAATTACTCGCAGGTATCTCCGAAATAGACAATAGCCGACCGCCTCTTTTTTCGTTCCCAGCCTAGATCATTAAAGGAAAAAGGAAAAAAGAAAAGGAGAAGAGTAATAGTGAAGAAAATAAAAATGAAGAGGAAATATGAAGAAATGGACAGAAGAACACAAATGAAATCCTTCTTCGCGCAAACTCTCTCCTCGTCAATCCGACGGAACCTCTTCTAAACGTTCCTGACCGGAAGAGAGTCTCGCCTAAGCCGCGTAAAGCCCTCCTTCACCAGGGCATTAGGACAATGCCTGCCCTTGACAAGGTCCTCAAGATTCCTAAGCGTACACTCAGAAATCTCCTGCAGAGCCTCAACAGTGAAAAAGGCCTGATGGCCCGAGATGATGACATTCGGGAACGTCATGAGTCGCGCGAGCAGGTCATCGTCGATAATCTCGCCCGAGTGGTCGTTGTAAAAGATCTTGCCCTCGCCCTCGTACACGTCGAGCGCGAGCCCACCAAGCTTCTTGTTCTTCAACGCCGCAATGACAGCATTGGTGTCGATGAGGCCACCACGCGACGTGTTGACGAGCATGGCGTCGTCCTTCATGAGGCCGAGGGTCCGCTCGTTGATGATGTGCTTGGTCTGCTCCATGAGCGGACAATGCAGCGACACGAGATCGCAGCGCGGCAGCAAGTCATCAAGCTCGAGGTACTCGCCGTACTCTTCAAAGGCCTTGTTGTGGAAGGGATCGAAGGCGTACAGGGTGCAGCCGTAGCCCTTCATGATGCGCGCGAAGGAGATTCCGATCCTGCCCGTGCCGATGATGCCGACGGTTTTGCCGTGCAGCGTGCGCCCCAGCAGCCCATCGAGCGCAAAGTTGCCCTCTCGCACGCGATTATACGCGCGATGCGTCTTGCGATTGAGGGTCTGGATCAGCGCTACGGCATACTCGGCGACGGCCTCGGGCGAGTAGGACGGCACATTGGCGACCGAGAGACCGAGCCTTTCGGCGGCCTCGAGGTCGACGTTGTTGTAGCCGGCGCAGCGGAGGAGCACGCCCCGGACGCCCTTGGATGCGAGAATTTCGAGAACCTTGGCCGTCAGAATGTCGTTGACGAAGACGCACACGGCGTCGGCGTCGCTGACGAGGTCGACGGTGGAGGGGGTGAGGGCGAAGTCGTGGTAAGTGAGCTTGATGGACGAGGCGTTGCCGTTCCGCGCGAGGTGGGCGCGGTCCAGGAACACCTTGTCGTAGGGTTTTGCGCTGAAGACGGCGAGTCTCATGGTTTCAATGTTTCAGTGTTTCAACGCTGGGTTGTAGATTTGACTGAATAGAGAATAGAACCGTGTGTGGGAGGTTGGATGTGGGATGGTATGTTGTGAGGTTTTGAAAGGGCTTATCCACAAAAGATTAATATCATACAGGTATATAGATATATATATGGATAAGATGAACTTTGTGAGGGTCAATTTGAGGCTAATGGATGCTCATGAACTTGAGTGATGAGAATTGAGTTCAGGGTCAGACAAACTTGGTCTTGGTGGGAGGGGAGGAGACCTGCAGCTATTTATCGGCACCGAGATAACGACAGTTGATGCAGGTATGTCAGCAAGGAAGAGCTGGGGTTGGATTGCGTCGATTGAATCCGCGGATGCATCATTGAAATCATGCATCATACGAAGAAAACGATCAATGGTCCATCGGATCCATCAGCCATACGCCGTCCGCTGTCCGCTGTCCGCCGTCGGCCATCAGCCATCAGGAACGGGAAGTCCAGAGCCCCCATTACCGTTGCATTCCCATGGAGACGACATGAGCTTAACAACCTTGGAGAGAGAGTCACTACGCACACCCCATCCCGCCCAAAGTATCTAAGTTAAAGCCAATTAGGAATTGGGTTTTTAACGATTTTAACGATAAAAATATATCTGATACTCCTTTAACATACGATCTTGATATCTTTTAAGCCCGTACAGCTGCTATCTTGCTCCTTCGAGGATGGTTGTTGCAGTCGTTGCAGTTGTTGGCGGGATGGTTCTTCCCTAAGTGACTGGATTTTTTTTTCTCTTTTCTTTTACTCTCATGATCTCTCGTATAGATTCGGCCATTTCTATTGATATTTTCTATTTCATACCGTTACCTTGTCCTTCGCTACCATAGTTGCTCATCTGGCCGAACTGAAGCCGTTCTGAACTCAGCAGACTCGGCCCTCGAATGGAAGAACCTGGTGGCAAACTGCGACGAAAGAAAAGAAAAAAAGAGAGGAAAAATGAAGAGAAAAATAGATAAAATTAATAGAAATACACCACGAGAGATGTCTAACTAGACGCAGTGTGCGAACATCGTGGCGGGCTGTCTGAATTACTGAGGTGTGCAGGTTTTGACACCGAGCAAGCTTGGCGGATAGACACAAAAGAGGCGTTCACGAAACACAGCTCGGAGAAACAAAGTGACATCACCAGGATATCGTTCCGTCCAAGACTCTTGTTGCCAATAAGATAAATCTGCTTGTTACTTCGGAGTTTATCTGGACGACGGCGATCGGCGGTGGTTCGTCTCCGGCAAGGCGGTAAGACGATGGAAGCCGGTCGAAGAACACCACGGAACATCATGCTAGTTTGCCGTAATCTAGATGAACCAGTTTCGCAGGAACAGTTTCTAAAGATAGAATTAAAATATAGTCTCACGTGTCGAAACAGTCATGCAAATATGTAGATTAAATACGGGATGGAGCTGTCCGGCTTCGGCCTGAAAGAGAAAGTGGTGAGATGGACTCGATGGCGATATGGGATCTGGCGAAAACGCCAACAAGGTCACCAAATGGGGTGTTCGATCCAGCCAGATCCAAGAGACAATTGGTCGATAACGGAGCCTGCAAGTGCGGCGGCGCCGCTGTAGGCCCGGATGCGAGGCCGATGCCAGTCGCTGTGCGCAATCGGTACATGTGGCGTATTGGCAGGTTCGATTCGAGTCTGGGCAAGGAACGTTGCAGGGAACTGACTGGACACACGAGTTTTTTTTCTCTTTTTCATTTTTGGTGTAGCCACCTGTGCCTGAGACTCACTGGCGAACCGACCCTAAAATCTTTTAGCTCTGCGTGGGAACGTGTGGGAACGAGAGGAACGAAAGCGGACATGTCGGAGGGGCGATTCTCTCACCCAGATTCTCAGGATAAACTATCGATGAACAGACCCTCGTCGGACCCCTGACCCTGAACCCGGAAACAGTTTGGTACGGCTCCTCCGCCCTAATTGCGTGGGATGGGGCGGCTAAAGAAACCAACATAATTTAATGGTTAAGTTCAGTGTTTTTGACCTTGACTTGCAGGACGATCCTATTCTGACACCCTGATGTCCCTGGTGTGTGTCTAACTTTGTAGGCAGCACAGGTTTCCACGTCTCTTCTCCTGGGCGTGGTTTCCTCAATTGACTAGAATCCTGCTCCTTAAGGCATCCCTTCCCCTCCCCCCTCCAAGCCCCTCCTCCCCTCTTACCCCCGCGGTTCGTTCAGCCACGCATGACATCATATATCGATTGTATCGGCCGCATGTGAAAATCATTTTATTCCTGTACTTTGTACTTACAAAAGGTACAGGTATGGACGATATCGACAAGATTAGGAAGCGAGCACGCAATTACTTCAAAAGAAACATTTGAACCATCAGAATGCGCGAGTCCAATGAAACCCGATCCCGATGAGTCAAAATGGGGTTGACGACAGACGACTTGGAACGGGTGACAGCTGAAGTTTTCATTGTAGTATTGTCGAGGACGTTGGAGGGTTTATCACCGAGTACGACCGCGACGACCAACTTCAATGGTGTATCGGGCGGCGCCGTTAGTTGCTAGTTTTTCCGACCGAGATTAATTGATACTTTCTCCGGGCTGCGGTACTCCAATGTGCCTCGATGACGGAGTAATTCATCGTATGGAAGCGCCTCGTATACGCAGACGTGAAAACCCTGCGGGCGGAACACAGGCACGCCGGTCCACGGCTTGTTCCCACCATTCATCATTCTCCCCTCAATTGTGACTCGCCGACTCCGCCCCTCTCCACCTAGGACCCATCGTTCTCAACGCCATGATCCACGCGTCCCTGAGCTCTCTGCTCGCTCATTTCGACCTGTTTCACGGGCCTTTATTTTGTGGATATCGTCAGAGGCGATTTGTGATCTTGCTGAAAAGATGGTGGCGCCCACGCCCACCCACGTCAACTGATGCCCCTTTTACGAAAGATCAATCAAGAGCCTGGCTTCCTAAAAGTTGCTGGTGCTACCGCTAAAAGCACTACCGAAATCGCTTGCATGGCCAGCCAGGTCCAATGCGTGGAAGAAACGTGGGCACAATGAGGATTTCATCTTCAATTGGCATGTTGCAAGATGCAGACCGCCCGCCATGCGGATTATGACTAAGCCGACCCGACCTGCATTCGCACTTGGCCGTTCCACCCAGTCCTGCGTTGCGTTCTTTCGTTAGCTTTCACCTCCTTCAGCCATGGTGACCAAGACTTGTAAAGACCTATGGAGGATAATATATGCGCTTCTCATTATTAGCAGCGAAGGCAGTAGTTAGGAGAGGTCATGCAATATCATCTGCTTATAGCCCGGCGTGCCCTGCCTGGAACGACAGGCATAGGACCTCCAAGTACGATATCGGGCACCGTTTTTTTCCTCCCACAGGAAACTTCCTTCCCACGACGTTTGTTCCCAGAATGTTCGGCAACTCAAGCCAGCCGGCCACATCAAGCCGAGCCAGCCAACTGGATGTGCTGTGAGTCATGGGGTTCAACCAGCCCTTATCAATTTTCAGCGCCTAGATTATATAATACAATCAATCCACTATCAGGAGACAGTCCCACAAAAACATACAGCATCTTCACCAACTTTTGTGCCAGACACCAAGTTGCTTTGCATCCCGTATACCTCTTGCATCTAACCCTTGGGTCTGATCTCCCGCAATTCCCTCTTCACGTCACTTCTTATACTTCAAGAAATCATTATAATGGCGCCGGAACGTGTTTGCCTGTGAGTCATTTCGACGCCAGTGTAAGATACTATAGCTTGACTGACGAATGACCTGATTCAGTGCCTACTCAGGCGGTAAGTTAAACGCGCTTAAGAGAAGATCACGAATTCATACTCATGGACGTGATAGGCCTTGACACTAGTACAATCCTCCGGTGGTTGGTTTTGCAAGGCTATGAGGTCGTGTGCTTTCTTGCCAATTGCGGTCAGGAGGAGGACTTCGAGGCTGTGGAGCCCAAGGCCCTTAAGCTCGGAGCTGAGCGCATGATCATCCAGGATGTCCAACAGGAGCTTATTGACGAACTGGTCTGGCCTGCCATTCAATGTGGGTCCACCCGCTCTGCGTCTTGGAGTGAGTTCTATGAGCCTGCTGACACTTGATATCCATAGGCAACGCAATCTATGAGGACCGATGTAAGATAACTCAGCTTGACCGCTTATCCACATCCCAGCTAACATCGAGAAGACCTGCTCGGGACGAGTCTTGCCCGCCCGGTGATCGCCAGGGCGATGGTCAAAGTCGCGAAGGAGTACAACTGCACGATTCTGAGCCACGGATGTAAGCGGCCTCCCGGCTAGGTCACCGCCCGCTTGTTGTATCGACAAGTTGCTAACACAGGTTTCCTATTTCCTCAGGTACCGGCAAGGGTGTAAGTTTTTTGAATCCTGTCTTTGCGCGGTCCTGATGCTAACGTTTCTCCAGAACGAGTATGTCTATATCTCCAAGGAGCCCGCCTCTGTTTCGATACTTACTTCTTTCTCCTTAGTCAAGTTCGCTTTGAGCTGGCATGGAAGGCCTGCGACCCCACCCTGAAGGTTCTGGCTCCGTGGCGCATGCCAGAATTCTACAACCGATTCGCGTTTGTGATCACTCACCCCTCGCTTTCTAGAAGCCAAGCTGACGAGCGCACAGAGGACGTGCGGATCTACTCAAGTTCGCCGCTGAGCAAAACATCCCCGTTAGCTCTACGCCCAAGGCCCCCTGGTCCATGGACGACAACATCATCCACTGCAGCTATGAGGCCGGAGTAAGTCGCCCTTACATCCACTTGATAAACTCTATCTTGAAGCGTGCTGACCCTTATCAGATCCTCGAGCAAACAGACATGGAGCCCCCGAAGGATATGTGGAAGCGCACTGTTGGTAAGGCGCTCGCTTCTGCCATTCCAACCAAGCCGAGTAGACGCTGACGTACATCCGTAGATCCGATGAAGGCTCCTGATGCGCCGACACCCTTCACCGTCCATTTCGAGCAGGGCGTTCCCGTCAAGCTTGAGGTCGGCGGCAAGGTCATCACCGGCTCGCTGGAGATTTTCAAGGAAGCAAATGAGATCGGCCGGGCCAATGGTGAGGCTTCAAACTACGAAAGCTCCTTGAATCCCTGCTGACCAATTACTAGGAATTGGACGTGTCGACATTGTCGAGTCCAGGTTTATCGGTGGGTTGGCGCTCGCTAGGAAGTGTATTGCTGTCATCTGTGTCATCCGCTGACGATTCTCTCTCTCTCTTAGGCCTGAAGAGCAGGGGCTGTTACGGTATGCAACTAGATCTAGTTCCAAATGACCGTACAATTTCTAACATCACGTCCATAGATACTCCCGGCCTAACGATTCTTCGACAGGCTCATCTGGATCTTGAAGGACTCGTCATGGACTCCAAGGTGCGCTCCATCCGCGACCGTCTTTCGAAGGACTGGTCAGACGCTATCTACAACGGTTGGTCATCTCCGTCCACGCTCACGCCTTGTCGTTAAATAGAACACCCTAACTCTCTTCAACTAGGCATGTACTTCAGCCCTGAACGGGAGTTTGTCCAGCATGCCATCAAGTTCTCGCAACGTCAAGTCGAGGGCAAGGTAAGTCTCGTCGCCTATAAGGGTTGCGCGTACGTCGTTGGACGTTCCAGCGAGACCTCCAACCTCTACTCTGCCGATGAGAGCAGCATGGACACTCTGGACATGAACTGGACGCCCCAAGACGCGTCGGGCTTCATCTCCATACAGTCTATCCGCCTCGAGAAGTACGGTGCGAGGAAGATCAAGGACGGCGAGCCCCTTGCCCGTGTCTAAGACCAGATTCGGCATGTCCGCCTCGAGAGGTTTCGGCACCTTTCGGTAGACGGCGAAAACTTACGGGGCTCAAGGCCCGCCATGCGGTAGTTCAGTCTCGCGGTTGGAAGAGTGACCCAAAATCTGGATGCTATTCTGATTGTCTCGCCGTACTGTCTGCATTCATCGTATTGATTAAGGCGGTAGAATAACTCCGTCGCCTGGTGAGACTTACGTACCTGGTCAATTCGGCTAGATGCGCAACTACTTCGTATGGTAGCGAAGGACAAGGTAACGGTATAAAAATAGAAATAAACAGAAATGACCGAATATATACGAGAGATCATGAGAGTAAAAGAAAAGAAAGAAGACCCCAAAGCCCCACAATCGGGATCCAGTCACTTAGAGAAGAACCATGCCACCAACAACCACAACAACCATCCCAACAAGTGCCCCATTGCTACTTTCCAACCTCCTCGCACCACTGACAGTAACAGGCCTCGTCGCAGAAGGTCCACCAATTGCGCTCGCCGCCGAGCTTGGCGGTTGCCGAGCACTTCCGCTACCGCTGGGTGCTCCGGCGCTCGGGCTTCCAAGGCCGGGTCCTCCGCTTCCCGCGCCGCCTCCTGAACCTCCTCCACTACCCGGCCCTCCGGAGCCACTGCCGCCAGTAGGCGAAGCGCCACCACTTCCAGGGCCTCCTGCACCACCACCGCCCCCAGCGCCAGCGGTGACGGTTACGGTCCTGATCTCGCAGGCCCCACTCGAGCTCGCGCCGGGAGGTCCACCTCGTCCGGCGCTGCTAGAAGGTCCTGCACCTGGGCTGCCCGGACCACCTGGAGCTCTGCTGCTGCCAGTGGGAGACGGTCCGGAGGACGGAGGAGGACCGCCAGGTGCGCGAGTACTCGATGGGGAGGGACCACCAGATGGCGGACCGCCTGCGCCGCGAGTGCTGGAAGGCTCGGGGCCTGAGGGAGGAGGCCCGCCACCGGGTCCCCTGCTGCTCGTAGGTGCGGGTCCAGAGGGCGGGCCGCCGGTGGGAGCTCGGCTGCTGGCTGATGATCCACCGGGAGGAGCCCCGGGAGGACCGCCCGAGCCACGGCTGCTTGTAGGAGAAGGACCGGCGGGGGGAGGTCCACCTGTTGGAGATCCCGGGACCCTTGTAGAACTGCTGCTTCCTCCGTTGGGAACACCGGCGCATCCAGTGTTCGAGCAAGTATCACCCGGATTGCCTTGAAAGTTTCTCTTGTCAGCAAAGTCATCTCCTTTCTCTGTTTTCCATGCTCCGCTCGCGGAGGAAAAAAAAGAAAGACCAACTTACAATACCAAGAGGTACAGCACACAAACCCCACCGGAATACACCCCTCCCCACACCTCACAAACCCCTCCTTACAAGCCCCAGGCCCGGGACAAGCCTTCCCCAACGGACAGCAAATGTTGTCCGAGGAGCAGTACTCGCCCTCGTCGCAGTAGGCATTGTTACCGAAGCGGCAGCAGTTCGCGCCGCGGGGGATGCAGCCGGTGTCGCAGACGGATTCGCCGGGCGAGCAGGTAGGCGGGGGGTCGGCGCGGAGGGAGAGGATGGCGGAGCGGCCGCTTATCAAGGGGAGGGGTTCTTCTTCGATGGGGAGGGGGGAGGAAGGGGCGCCGAGGGCGAGGGAGATGAGGTGTTGGGCTTGGAGGGGGAGGGGG